>VZRX01023022.1:18974-35680 GCA_013398075.1 Notiomystis cincta | reverse complement strand
CCCGCGCTCTCCCCGCGAGCGCGCCGCGGGCCCTCGCCGCGCCGAGAGCGGCTGAGCCCGGGCGGTTCCGGGGCCTGGCCGGGGTTGGGTGGCGGGGCCCGGCTGCATCTCGCTGCGGGGCCCTCCCGGCCTTTCTGCCTCGTGTGATGGGGCTGGGGCAGCGCTGCTCGACCCCCCTGCTGGGGACCCCGGGAGGGTGAGGTGGGGGTCCCTGCCCAGGGCAGGTGGGGGACAGGTGTCTCCCAGGTGCCATTAGCGCTGGGGCTTCTCGCGGCCCGGCCACCTGCCCGTTGTCCCCCCTGTGACCCCCTCCCCGGGCCCTCCCCGGGCTCGGAGCTCCCCGGGTGGATCCCCGCGCTTTGCCTCGGTGCCTGCTGGCTGTGAGCTACAGGCAGGGCTTCGTTTTCTCTGTGCTGATGCAGCTGGACAAGACCTGAATCCGTAACGCAGGGCGGGAGGTCTCTGACAGTGACACACCGGGTATCTCTCGGGAATCTCTCCCCGGAGAAACCTCCCGGTTGTCTCCGCAGGAGGTTTCTCCGGGATGCCGGAGTGAGGTGGAGATACGAGCAGAGGATAACAGGGGCTTGCCTGAGCCTGCCTTGCCTTCGAGCGCGAGATTAAGCACCGTGCTGCCCACACGGAGTGGGGCTCCCCCGCTGCTGCCTCTCCACATCTGGCTGGTGTGAGCTTGTTACGGAGGGCCCAGGTCCCGGCTGAGGTGCAGAAGTTTGATGGTGATCTAAAAGCTGCCCTGTTTAAGTGCAGAGCTTTTCCCAGGCAAAAACACAGCGAGTCCTGCCCTGCTAAAAAATTTAAAATTATAGTTGTGGGACATCACGTCTGGGAGGTAAGGGTTTGGTGGAGAGTGTTCAGAGGTCACTGGCACAAGAGGGAATCTCAGGGTAAGGGCTGTGGGTGGGAAAATATCTCCAGGTGTCCAGCTGGGAGTGGTGTCCTGTGTTCTGATGCATCCCAGCCTGCTGCTGGTGGGACAGCCAAGGAGACCTGCCAGGACACAGTGACCGTGTGGCACTGCCTTGGCTCCCACCCTGCCAGCGTCTGGTATCAAATCCACAGAAGCTCCTTGGATCTGGGGGGACTGCACAGAGCAGAGGGAAAGCCACAAGTGTGGCTCCAGCCCCGCCAACTGTAGGAGAGCCTATGCAGGGCTTCCAGCTTCAGAGCAGTGAATCAATCTTCAAGAGGGAAATGATGCAAGTCTTTCCTTCCTCTTTGGCCTGTATCCATGCCAGGAAGGGCCAGTTTTATCTAGGAGCTCTGAGGGTCACATCTCTGTCATTTTCCTCCTCTCAATGCTGTTGCCTGAAAAGAGCCATTGCTAGATCACGGTCCCTAAGTCTCAGAGCCACTTCTGGGATGTTTCTGGGATGGGGACAGAGATGCTGTTTTGCAGAGACAAGTACCAGAGACTGAGTCACATCCCCAGAGATTGGGGCAGGGGTCTGGGCACTCCTGGCAGCAGTGACAACCCCTGTTCTGCCCTCTCCAGCCTGGCCTCATCCCTGATCTGCTCTGGCAATGTCTCCAGCCTGGCTAGGCCAGGAAACTGCTCGCCAACATGAGGGTTTGCAAACACAAGCAGAGCTCAGAGAACCGAGCTTCCTGTCCCTGATCCTGCCTGAGCTGTGAAGTGCATGAAGCTGTGCTCCTCCAACAGCTGTGCTGGCTGTCCTGGAGCCAGGAGTGCACGAGAGCTCGTGCTCAGGGCCTGGGAGATTCTGGGGTTTGAGGATGGAGGGATCTCTGGGGTAGAGTGGAGGCTTCCAATCATCTGTACAAGGTCTCCTGCCATGACTTTGCTCACACATCCATGGAAGTGACTTTATCCTGCATCTCATGTTGCTGGGGCGTGGCCAGACCCCCGGCTGGTGTGCAGGATGTGGCTCCCCAGGTGGGAATGGGCTGGCTCTCGGCTTGCACCAAGCAATGCCGTGTGAGGGCTCAGTTGGAAGCCATCTCCGAGGTCAGATAAAGTTACATCTCTGGGAGCTCTGGGCTGCTGGGTTACATCCTCATTTCCAGGAGGACTGATGACTCAGGGACCTCATCCAGGAAACTGGGGGCTGCTCAGGCATCCCACACCCATGGGGTTGTTACCACCAGGTCCAGTGTGCGTGGGTTGATGGCCGTGGTTTCTCTCTCCCCGCAGGCCACGATGCTGCGTTTGGCTGCTTTTGCAGCCGTGCTGCTGTTCTTCAGGGTCACTCTGGAACTGTCCTGGGCCCAGACCATCCCTGCTCTCTTCGTCTTCTACCTGGCATCTGGTGGATGGGACTTCTTCCTCGTATTCCTCAAGACAATACAAAGGGATGTCACGTAAGTGTCCTGGCTGGGATGGCCCAGTCATCCACCCCTGTCCCCCTGCTCTGCCCTGGTGTATGTGTATGTGTGAGCACAGCCCCCAGCTCCTTGCACAGCTTGGGTTTCTGCTGGCACCTGGCCTGGCTGGAAGGAGATCTCCCTCTGTTGTGTCCGGGTGACTCCAAATTCTCAGGCAAAGTTTTCCCAAGAAGGATAGATTTCAGCTGAGCTCAGAGTCTGTTGACTGTCCTTGTACTTTACCCTGTCCCTAAAGCTGCTGGTGTGGCACCAGGCCCCAGTGCAGGGTTCATTCTGAGTTGATACCAGGCTGTGCCAGCTCCTGGCAAGGATTTATGGGGATGGGAGTGGTGGTACCTCTTGGAGAGCACCCAAGGCTCAAAAATGCCCCTTTGTTCAGGGACATCCCTATCTACAGACTTCCAAACCACATTTCTCCCTGGCCTCCATCAGTCCCCGGCTCTGAGGATCTTTGCAGATGTGTTCTGCCTGTGTGCACCCTGCTCAGGGGAGCACTCTAGGGCTGCTGCTGACCTGGAGTGAGGTCTGGTGTAAGTGCTTCTGCAGAGTCACCGAGCAGCTGCCCTGCTCTCCCCTTCCTTTGGCAGCACGGGGCTGGTCCTGTTGCGGGTGAAGTGGCAGGTGTGGAGGCACGTGAGGGAGAAGAACACAGTGGCCAAGATCTTCCAGAAGACCGCGAGGAAGTACCCAGAGAAGACAGCGCTGATCTTCCAGGGCACGGGCGAGAGCTGGACCTTCCGCCAGCTGGACGAGTACTCCAGCCAGGTGGCCAATTTCTTCTACGGCCAAGGCTTCCGCTCGGGCGACGTGGTGGCGCTTTTCATGGAGTCCCGCAATCAGTACGTGGGGCTGTGGCTCGGCCTGGCCAAGATCGGCGTGGAGACGGCCCTCGTGAATTCCCACCTGCGCATGGAGGCCTTGCTGCACTGCATCACCATCTCCAGCTCCAAGGCTGTGGTTTTTGGGGTGGAAATGATGGAAGGTGAGGGGCTGGCGGGATGTTTTGGGAGGGCTTTGGGCTGGAGGAAGGTGTGTCTCGTCAGTGGGTTCAGTGTTCCTTTCCTGCCCACCACAGAACAGAGATCTGGAAGGGAGTGGACAATTGAATCATCCAGGAATTAGATCTGGGTTTGGGTATTTTTCTTGTTGATTCCTTTGGACACTGGGCAATGCTGTCTGCCTCCCAGGCAGGTCAGCCTGGGTGTGAGGATCCTTCCTTGTGTCTCTCGGGTCCATTCCCAGCATGGAGCCCTGGGTTGGACTGGGCCTGCCCCACTGCACAGGAGGACCCTCCCCTTGCTCTCCATGGCTGTTGCCACATCCCTGCAGCACCCTGGCTCCAGTTCCTTGTGTGCTTCAACCCACACCTCTGAGGTTGATGGTGTCAACAGACCTCTTGGCACCAAAGAGGTTTTGGATGGGGAAAGGTGGAAAACAGGATCTTCTAGTCCCTGAAGAGGTCTGGGCTGTGGCCCCAGCATCTGTTAATCATGGGAACAACATCTGCCTGGGATGGCTGTGAGCCCTTTGGGGACTCTGCCAAGCACACTGGGGGTACTGCTGCCTGGGGCAGAGTGTCCCTCAGGCTGTATGGGAGGGCAGGGGGTCTCTGTGCTGTAGCCACCCTGCTGCTTTTCTCCAGCTCCCCTCTTTGCTTTCTCAGCAATGCAGGAAGTGCAGCCCTCCCTGGATAAATCCATCCATCTCTTCTGGTCTGGGGAAGGAAATCCTAAATCCATGATTCCTGATGCAAAACACCTGGACCCCCTCCTGCAGATGGCCCAGCGACACCAGCCACCCCCCCCCAATAAGGGCTTTCTTGGTATGTGGTCACTTCTTGGGGCCAGATGTAGTGGTGATTTTGAGGGCCAGCCAGTTACAACTCTGGCAAGACTGCTGGGGATGCTGATGGCAGGGGGTGTTTGGGATGGGTCTTACTCTGGTAAGCCCTGTGTGGAGCTCTGTCCTGTCGTACCCTCCACGTGCCCAACAAACCTGATCTGCCTGGGGTGATGCCAGCATATTCTTGGAGCTGTTACATAAGAGTTTTGGCTCAGCTGGCACAAGTAGAGTGTTTAAATTTTGCTTGTCCCCCTCTCCTGGTTCAGCTGGCTCCTAGATTGGGAATGTGACCCTGTCTCCTCATTGCTCCCTAGATAAACTCTTCTACATCTACACCTCTGGCACGACGGGGCTGCCCAAGGCTGCCATCGTGGTGAACTGCCGGTAAGGCTGTGGGCAGGGGCTCAGGGAGGATGGGGCTGAGCTCTGCCCTGTCCTAGCACAGCACCCAGACCCTGCTCCTGACGTGCCTTTTCACCCTCCCCTCAGGTACTTCCGCATGTCCAGCTTAGTTTTTTACGGTTTTCGGATGAGGTCCGACGATGTGATGTACGACTGCCTCCCGCTGTACCATGCTGCAGGTAACACGTGCCACACAGAGCCTGGCTTCCTGGGGCTGACTCTTCCCTCAGCCAAGCCAGGGCTCGGGCTGGAGGCTGGTGTGGCTGTGATCTCTGTGTCAAGGAGGATGTGACTGCTGCTTGCAGTGTGTGACTGAGGCAGAAAAGCTTTTTCTCTGGAAGCCAAGAATCGATCTGGCTGACCTGTGGAGTGGGGAATGGGTGGGCAGGGCATTATCCTACCCTGGTTTGGGAATACCTGTTCCATATTGCTGCTCCCTGTGGAAAGTAAGGGGGGAAAGTCTAGGGGAAGGGGAAGCAGTGCCTGCATGGCTGGCTGAGACGTGCTGGGATGTTGAGGTGTGAAGTGCTGCCCTACACCTTACTGCCATGCGTTTCCTCCTTGCACCCATGGTCCTGGGGGCTGAACCTGGGGGTGAACCCCCACTTCTTTGAGCCAGCCTGTGTTTTCCTCAGGTGGGCTGGGCTGGAGGTGTCTGGGGACTGAGGGCTTTCCTGGCTGCCTCTCTGCAGGGAACATCGTGGGGATTGGGCAGTGCCTGCTGCAGGGCATGACGATTGTCATCCGCAAGAAGTTCTCGGCCTCGCACTTTTGGGAGGACTGTGTGAAATACAACTGCACGGTGAGGCCGTGAGGCAAGGGGCCAGCTGGGGGTGGGGAGTAAAGCCTGGGGGTCTGTGCCATGCTGGGGAGAGCCCAGCTGCTGGAAGTGGGGGATGTCTGGAACGGTTCTGTCTGTCCAAACTGCCTTTCAAGGTGGTGGGACTGTGTCCTTTCCACCTGGGCTAGTAGCTCCATGTGTCCTCCTTGCATTCCAGCATTAGCCAGGAGATAGTGGATGGGTTTCACCTGGAGAGGTGGGTTAACCAGGGAAGGACAGGCTGGATGAGTTAGCAGAGCTTCTCTTTTGTACTGCGGCCTCTTTAGCAAACTTTGGGTGTGTTGTGCCGTTCCTTCCTGCCCTGAAGAAACCTCAGACAGCCCAGGGCCTGGCAGAGGGGTCCTAGCGAGTCTTTCCTCTCCACTGCTCCCAGATCGTGCAGTACATCGGGGAGATCTGCCGCTACCTGCTGAACCAGCCGTACCAGGACGCGGAGCGGCAGCACCGGGTGCGCATGGCCGTGGGCAACGGGCTGCGGGCCTCCATCTGGAGGGAGTTCATGGCCCGCTTTGGCATCGCACAGGTGGCCGAGTTCTACGGGGCCACCGAGTGCAACTGCAGCCTGGGAAACTTTGACGGCAATGTAAGGCCCCACAGTCCTCTGTTGTGTCCCAAAGGGTGACAGCTGGCCTGGGCAGGGTTGGAAACCCAAAGGGGCTGTTTGCTCCTTGGCATGGGTTGCCATCTACCCAGAGGGGTTTTGGCTGTTGTGTGGTGCCACCTCTGTGGTGTCCTGGGAGTGTGTGAGCAGTGGGTTCAGGTGGGACAAATGTCCTTCATACCCACAGCTCTGAGCTCTTTCTGTTCTAGGTTGGCTCATGTGGCTTCAACAGCAGGATCCTACCAGGTGTGTACCCCATTGGTCTGGTGAAGGTGGATGAAGACACTATGGAGCTGATCCGGGGACCAGATGGTGTCTGTATCAGCTGCAAACCAGGTGAGGACAACTGCAGGGATAAACCTCCTCAGCCCTGCGTGACTGAGTGTTTCATGATACCTCAGTATAATTTCCCTGGATTTGTCTCTGCTCAGTTAAACCACACCAAGCCCATTAGACACCCTTTCTGCTTGGGGGGTGTTTCCCCCCCTCATCCCCCCTTCTCCCTGCAGGGGAGCCAGGGCAGCTGGTGGGTCGCATTGTCAAGAGCAATCCCCTGCAGCACTTCGATGGCTACCTGAATCAGTCAGCCACCAACAAGAAAATTGCCAGGGATGTGTTCACAAAAGGGGACGTTGCCTATCTCACAGGTGAGGCCAGCAGGACCCCTCTGTCCACTGGGAGTGGAGGAGAAAGGCACCTCTGTGGGAGTGGGGACTCTTCCAGCATAGCAGCACTGCCCTGAGATGCTGCAGGGTTGCTCCTAGCCACTCTAACACTCATTTTTTTGCCTATTCATTGCTTTCCAATAGGGGATGTTCTGGTGATGGACAAATATGGCTACATGTACTTCCGAGACCGCACCGGGGACACGTTCCGATGGAAAGGGGAGAACGTCTCCACCACGGAGGTGGAGGGAACGCTGAGCCGCATCCTCAACCTGACGGACGTGGTGGTTTATGGTGTGGAGGTCCCAGGTAGCTGGGAGGGAGTGGACAGTCAGGGGAGGCGGGCAGGCCTCCAACACTGGAGTGTGAACATGTCCTGCATGTCCAGAGTGTGTACCACTTTGACAAGAGGGTGGACTGAGGCTCCCTGTGGGCGAGCTGGGAAGAGGCCACAAGGGGTGTGGCTAAGAGGAACCAGAGGGTTTCCTCACTCTTTCAAGCTTTTGTCTGATTCTGGCTGGTTTGTAAGGACCCTGTGTCCTCTCTGGCCATGACTGTGACTGCAGGGTATCACTGGTAGTGCTTGCCATGGGATGATGGCACAGCAGTGACACAGCTGGACATGGCAGTGACACAGCTGGACATGGCAGTGACACAGCTGGACATGCCAGTGCTTCAGTACAAAGCAGGGTCTTGCTGGTGCAGGGCAGAAGGGAGATGATGCTACAGGGTCAGTGTGTCTGAGTGCTCTTCATTCTCTGCCTCTTAGGGATTGAGGGGAGGGCAGGAATGGCAGCCATTGCTGACCCAGAGAACTCCTGTGACCTAGAAGACTTTTCCAGCAAGCTGAAAAAGGCCCTGCCATTGTATGCACGTCCCGTCTTCCTGCGGTTCCTGCACGAAGTCTCCAAGACAAGTGAGCCATGGCATGCACACACTGGACATGGAGCTGGGGGAGCCTGGGAGGGGAAGACCTGGTTACAGAGATCAGTCCATAGGGTAGGGATGGAGCCTCTCTGCCCCACAGAGCCCATGGCCAGTTCCTCAGGTGGTTTTGAGGCGTGGGGATGCAAGGCTGGGTCTGGAGCAACACAAGTGTGGTGGGGATGGAAGTGTATGTGGCCAGTGAGCCCTTACTCCTTCTTCTCTCCCCATTCCAGGCACTTACAAGTTCCAGAAGATGGAGCTGCGGAAGCAGGGCTTTGACCCTGCACTGGTGAAGGACAGGTTGTATTTTCTGGACTCCAGGCAAGGCTGTTACCTGCCTCTGGACCAGGCAGCGTTCAGCAGAATCCAGTCAGGAGACCAGAAGCTGTAACTGGTGGGGCTCAAGCAAGGCACCTCCCAAATCCTGCTGGGGAGAGGGGGGAAAGGCAGGCACTGGGGAAGGAAAGGTTCATGGAGTGATGTAAAAGGCACGCTAGAGATTTTATTTGACAAGTTTTACCAATAAGGGTTTGGGGGGGACACAGAGGGGAATGTGGGGAGGGGGATGGTCACATACCAAAGCATTGACTCATTATGGCTTTATTTTCTCCTTGGTACAGTGGTGGTGGTCCCATGCCATGGGAGGGGCAGGGCCCTGGCCAGTTGAGGAGGGGTGGGGTGCCCCTGCCATTCCACTTTGCTTTTCCTGTCTTTCCCTACCTTTTCCTGCCTGCAGCAACCCTTCCTTGTGAAGGCCATGAAGGACCAGTGCTGGGCTCTTCCCCACTCCTCTAGAAAGCAGCCAGCTCCTCCTTGGCACAGGGACCCAGCTGGCAGAGGGAAGGTGGGTGCCAGCTGCAACCCCTTCCCTCTGCATGGCCCTGCTGGTATTGTGTGTCTGCTGTGAATCAGGGGAGCAGGGTAGTTTTGGGCTCAGGAGGGGGACAGGGGTGTGTTTCTGCCATGCCTTTCTCTCTCCTGGGGATGACATTTCTATTTTTCACAATCACACGCACATTACATTATATACACATATATATATATGTATATGTATATATATATATGTATATACATACGTAATCCACGCTTTTTTTTTTTTTCAATCTTAATTTATTGTCTGTACTTTTGAATGTGTCCCGGGTTTGTGCAGTAGGTGGAGGGATAGCCCAGACCTGTCCTCTCTTGGAGAATCCTTTTCTCTCACAGGGAGGTGGGATGCTCATCTGGGACTGAATCTCCTCTTCCAGCGTGGGTGCAACTCTATATGTCCTTGTGGCCTTGCTCCATGGTGGAGGACATGAGCAAATCCCACTATCTTGTGGATATTTTTCTGGGTCTTTTACTTCCATCTTTGGTGGATGCAGCATTGTTTTGTGAACCTTCTTCCTTGCAGAAAGCAAGTGGAAGAGTGGGAAGAAGGGCCAAGTTTGCCTTTGCTTAGATGTACTCAGGAGGTAACTTGCCTGGGGAGAAAACGTCCTCTGGAGGGTGGCCTCTGTGAGAGCCTGACTTCATGTGCTCTGCATCCCTTCCCAAAAGAGCCCTCCCTGTCCCCAGTGCCAGAGCAGGGCCCTGGACTGAAATGACCGTGTGAAACACCTGACTTGTGCTATGTGAATCCCCCGTGTTGTGTCTGACCTGAAACAGCCTCAGCTGCGATATCCGATTCCAGTCCTCGGAAAACATGCAGAAATGTCTCTTCCAGAGAAAACTCTGGGTTGGGTTGGGTTTTTTTGTTTGGTTGGGTTTTTTTTTTAAATAATTTGATTTTATGCTTTTAGCAGGGTTACTCCTTAAAATGACATCTGTCTTTTGTGAGGGCAGGGTGTGTCTGCTCTTCTAGCTGTGCTTCCACACCAACGTACCTGCCTGCCCCAGTCTGTCACGGTCTCACAATTAAACACAACTATGGGTCTATGCTGGAGTTTCCTTCCTCTTCCTTGTACAGTCCTGCTCTGTGAGGGAAGCTGGGGGAATGTGCTGGTTTGGGAACTGCCACTCCAGAGCATCACCTCCCTGTGGGCATTTTGGCTCATCTTAGAGCAGTGGGAACAAGCCCCTTGCTGCTGGATTTAATGACTCTGTGAACACAACATGTTGATCAGACCCTCCACAGTTCCCTCCACAAACACTCCACACCCCATTTTAACTTGTCCTGTCCTCAGCATTGCCAACCCAGTTTGTTCTCCCTGTTCACCCTGGGACATGTGGCTCTTCACCCCTCTCCTGTTCTCTTTTTCCTCTTCCTGCTGCTTCTCTCTGTGTTTATCCATGCTGAACTTCCCAGCTCATTTCTGCCCTTGCAGACACATTTTTTGGTAGCCATTCCACTTCCCTTGCTGCCAGAACCATCTTTTAGACCTTCTGCATCCAACCCTGGCAACAGGAGAACCTTGGCTTCTTCTTGGTATGGGGGTGCCAAGGACAAATGTCTTCCATGGGCCTGAGTGAAGTGTGTTGCCTGGTGAAACACACTGTAAGAAAAGTGTGGGAAATTTGCATCCTTTACATACCAGCTTCACCTTTGGACATGTTCAAATGGGTGTCTTCTCTAATTTTAGTTTTTCAGTCCCCTGGACGCTCACGAGCTTCTGTCCCAAAGCAGCCGGTGGAAAACAGGCATCACCTCCACAGCGCTGCAGCCTCCGGGGGGCTCAGCCCTCCAACAGCCTGGCTTTGCCCGAGGGGTCACATTTAGGGGCCGGGGAGCTGGTGCAGGGAGTGCAGCAGTGGTGCCTCTGCAGATGCTCTGCTCCTCCTCGGGGCCCTGTTCCTCTCGCAGCCGCCAGAGGAGGGCAGGCTGGGCTCGGCGAACGCCTCCCCTCGGGGGGACGCGCTCTGGGGGCTCCCGGGGCTTTCACAGCCCTCGTGTGGCGGTCAGAGCCCCGGAGATGTGGGGTGCTGGAGCAGGGGGTTACCCACGCAGGGAGCCACTCGGACCCTGCCTGAGGAGGAGAGGAAGTTGCAGATACAGATAATGGTGCCGGCAGCAATCCCAGGCACTGGTGTGCACTGCGCTCGGGCTCCTGGCTGGAGACTCTGCCTGGCAGAGATTTGGGTCACCCAGCTGTGCCAGGTGGGGGGTGAGCAGCGACCTGAACCACCGGGCCTCACCCAGCCTTCTAAAGGCAATCAGGAAAAGCTTGGCCTCCCTGAAATCAGACCTGGAGATGGGTGGTTTGGGGTAGTAGAGGAGGATACGGGGGGACTGTACTCCCTCCCTGGAGGAGATGGCCCTGCTGAAGAAAGAGGGATGGCAGGGCAAAGCTCAGCACTCTGTTTCTGTCTGCCTGAGAGCAGGGTAGGTTAAAAAAGCCTACCAAGGAAATGATGCATTCAGGGCACTGCCTGTTAAATGCAGATGTGAATAGCTTTGGAAGCTTATGGAAGTATGGCTGATACTTGTTTGCAAGTGAGCCTGTACTAATGGAGACTGGCTTGCATTGCTGGGTTTTGGAGATGAGTGGGAATTACAGGCCTGTGAGAGGAGCAGGATGTAGCCCTTGCTGGTGGCAGACACAAGTCAGGAGCTGGGCCCTGGCTGGAGCATAGCTGGGAGCTCTCCCCAAGCCCTGTACTCCTGGCTGGCTGTGAGGAGGGGGAGCTGCAGGATGCAGGCAAGAGGAGCAGGATGGAGCTCCCCCGAGGTGAGAGCTCTTGCTCTGAGGAGTTGGGAGGTGCTGAGTCACTGGGAAAGGGCTCAGCAAACATCAGAGAGGGCTCTGGTACACAGCCCATCGATAGCAGAGACCTGCAGTGCTGTGCTGGAGGGCTGGGCCGTGCACGTGCCACATGCACCTCTGTGCCAGAGGGCTTCCCAGGGAAAGGGGAGCCCCAGGGAGGTGTGTTCATAGCTCTGAGTTATGCTCAGAGGAGCCCCCCTGCCCAGCAGCTCTGGTGTTGGGGAGTTGGCCCCTGCTGGAGATCTGGTGCCCGGGGACCATTCACCATTTGTGCTGTGTTTGTCCTCACTGAGGAGGGCTGTGAACACTTGGCAGTGCTTCAAGATTCCCTGAAACACCCAGCTACACCAATTAGAGGGTTTCTGCTGGCTGTCAGCTTTGGGTTGAAATCCCTTCTAAAGTCCCAGCTCCTCTGAAAAAATGAAGTTTATGTGCAAGTGGTCACTGCAAGTCTTGGCCCAGAAATACAAGGGCAGGTGTGGTGCTGAGCCTGGGATCAATGCTGAGACACAACACTTCCAGCAGAGAGGTATTTGGAATGAAGTAGGCAGTGTTTAATCATAGTCTGATTTTTTAAAATATCTTTTTATTTGTGCAGTTTTAAGGAAGAGGCTAATTGAATCCTCTATGATTAGAGACACCTTGTGAGACAGCCCTCCCCTCTGATCAATACCCTAGTCTGGCTCAACAGCTGCATGTAGATAAAAGTCCTACACATAAAGTACGAGGTATTGTTCTGTTTTAATTAAAAGACTTTAAAATTCTGTTTGCATGAGGTTAAGAAAACATTAAAATCCTTTCCAGGGTTATTATCAAACTGCTAATTTAAGCAAAGCCAAAGAGCTTTACAAACCAAATGTACTCTTCCCCATGGAGATGACTGCTTCTCCCAGACCCTGTGTCCTGGACAGTGACAATATATCAAGACAAAAAACGTGGCAACTTTCTTTCTGATCAGCTCTAGGTCCAGCCCAGCCAGGCTATGCCTGGTGTGCAAAACTGGAGTGTATTTTAGCCCTAATGCAGGTGGGGGCTTTGCAAGTTTCTCAGGACCTTTCTGGGTGAAATTAATTTTTGCTGCTGAGAAAGTCTGTGACGATCTTTAACACTGCATCTCTCCAGCCCCCTCCTGCTACTCTTGGTGTCCCTGAGCCTTCCCAAACAATGACAGAGGCCTGCTCCTCTGCACACTGGGGAGCTGGCTTTGCCTTCAAGCACTGGCAGGGAAATACTCTGGACTAAAGAAGAGACTATCCTTTGGTGCACTCTTTAGAAATGGAAATACTTGATTCCCCTGAGTGGTTCCAGCGTAACCAGGAGCAGGGCCAGGAGTGGCTTCTCCCTCTCCAGTTTGAAGGGACTGTGTGGCCAGGGATTCCACCAAAACGATGGTCTGTGAAGATCTCATCATGCTGTGTGAGAGGGAAGGGACAGCAGCTTTCCTTGCCAAAGCAGAAAGGCTTCAGAAGGGAAGCCAATGTCCTGTTTGCTGCCCAGCTCCTGGACTGCATGGGATGGCCAGACAGTGCAGCTGAGCGAGGCTCAGGGAGCAGGGATGGCTCCTGCTCTGCTTTCTTTGAGCCTGGCCCGTTTCTGTGGCAAATCCCACCTTCCAAAGTAACCTTGGGTTTGATCTGCTTTTCTCCTGGTTCATTAAAAGTCCACATAGGCAGAAATTATAGCAGGCCAGGCTCTGGGAGAGTTTTGGGCAGTTGAGATCCTGCAGTACAGGCTGGCAGCCCCAGGAATTGCAGGTGATGGTGATGCTATCCAAGTCCAGGACTGCTCAGGATTTGGGTCATTGCCTGGATCTTCCCTGATCCCTCGACAAAGGATCCCAGGCTCATGAAGTGGGATATGACCCCTACTGTGCTGCATCCCCCTCCTTGTTACAGCCCTGCCTCCCTCTAAGCCCCATCCCGGAGGGTGCAGAGCAGCCTCCCCAGGGCCCCCAGCATCCTGCCAGCCCAGGCAGGGGCTGTGGCCCGATCCTGCTCCTGCTCCTGCTCCTGCTCCTGCTCCTGCTCCTGCTCCTGCTCCTGCTCCTGCCCCTGCCCTGGAGGTGACACCTCCCACGACCCGCTGTGCCAAGGGCCCTGAGGAAGCGAGGGCAGCCCGAGCCTTCCTCCTGCCCCCGGCCCTCCAAGTGGCCGCCGGCTCGGCCGCAGGAAGAGGCTAACAGCGGCGGGCGAGCCGCCCCCTCAGCTTGGAGTATCACTTTCAGCTATTCTGAAGGTTAAACGCCTGTTTAGAGCTCCCTATTGAAGGTAGAGCCGGGGGTGCGGCATTGTTCGGACGCCCTCCCGCTTTGTCTGGCCGCTTTGAGGGCTGCCCTGAATGGGAAGCGGCCCCCCCAGCCCAGCACCCCGGCAGAAGGGCTCCCGGGGGAGAGGCGCTTCCTCCCGCCCTAATGACATTCAGGCCTCCATCGGTTCAGCTCCCGCTTTCTTTCTGCTGCAGTTTAACCCGGGCACAGAGGCCGGGCTCCATCTTACTGATCTCTGCTTGACACCCAATTACCACATGAATGGGAGAGAAAGGCTGCAAAAGGCTTTAACTCCCACTGACCCTCCTTCCCCTCTGCCTGCTTCCCTCTCTCCCCGTCCTACCCCCTCGCCTTTCTGCGGCGGAGGGAGTTCAAAACTGAGACGGGGAAATCAAACAAAGCCCCGAGTAAGGAAACCCATTGTCACCGCCTCCGCGATGGCTCCCCTTTCGCCAGCTATTGTTCCCCTTGAAGTTTGACTTGCTGTGTGGAAGGATGCGAGCAGCTGTTTGCGCATTCCCCTGATGTTTTATTGAAAAATAATTGAATCGTCAGCTCGGGCACTCTCTGATAAAATGTTTCCTCGTAGCTAGGCCCTGCCGTATTTATAAACTACGTTTCCCTGTAGGATGTGATGGCGACTTAAACGTTTCCCCCTGAATAAACCCTTGGTGGAGGAACGGAGGCATGTTCCTTCTGCACTCAAGGAGAAGACGTGCAAATGGCAGGGAAAGGACAGAAGACAGGAGTGAGACAAAAGAAATGAACTCCTCTTCATTGCCAGGCTCAGTTTCCAACCTGTTCCCTTTGCCTGGCGTGGGAGGGGACGGCGGGAGCAGCCGGAGCCCTGGTCCTGCCCCAGTAACCCAGGAGGGCACCCGGGGTTCTGTGCCTGTTTACCAAACACCAGCCGTGTTTGCAGCACTTCAGCGATGGCAGCAGTCCGTTTTCCTGAGGAGATCCTGTCCTTGGCTTCCCCATCCCAAACACAGCCCAGAGGATTTGTGGTGCTCTGATCTCGGTGTGCAGCACAGGGACAGGACTCATTCCTCTCCCAAGCACAAAATGTCCATAAAAACGTCCCCCTCCATCTCATGTGGTCACTTTTTGTCCAGGACAATTGTTAACAGTAAGCAGCTTTGAATGCTTGAATGAGCCAAATTGGTATTTATGATTACTGTTCCCTTTCTTGTAATTTATTTTTGCTTTTCCAGGGAGGTACTAACACTAAATCTGTAACATTTTGTTGTGTAAGTCAGGAATCAAGATTCTTTTAGGAGCTAGTTCTGCTCAAGTCCAGGATCATAAATGATTGCCTCATAAATGATTTCTGGGAGCAAGAAGAATAGCTCATATAAAACCATAACTGCAGACACTGATCTGGAATCAAGATTACCAGATCCTCTCAACACAGAGCGCTTCACTCGTTTCTAAGTAAAGATTTCTGTTGAAGGCTTCTTTCCTCAGCCACTTCTCCACACAACTCCATCCTGGGCCCTATCTCCGAGATCCTCAAAAGCCTTGGGATTTAGAGATGTATAAAATCCAGCTGGAATTTTTGGATGAAGACCACGGTCAACAGCTCTGCCACCACGTAACCCCGGCGGCGACGGCAGCATTCATGTGCCCGAGGGACCAGCCCTTCCTGGGGCCCAGCCCAGAGAATGATCTCCTCGGAGAACAAAAGGCCATTGCAAACACCACCACCTTCTGCTCCCGGGGTTAGGCGTGCTCTGACCCCCGTTAGCATAAACGAGGAGCAATCTGTCTGTGTAAATTTATGCCCCTTGCACATAATGCATCATGTATATGCATAGCTGTTACATTTCTAGGTGCGTGTGTGCACACGTACGTGTGTTTTTTGAACCCAAACCCTCGGCTGGAGTGCAGGGAGGGTTAAGGGGCTGTGGTTTTTCTACCGGTGCAGCTCCGTGTTGCGGGGGGGAAGCACAGCCCAGCTGTCGCCGCCGCGGCTGCGTTGTGCCCGTGTACACGGGCCTTCTCTGGGGACGGGAGGGAAAACAAACAGGCGACAGATGTGAGCCGCGTTGTTTAACGCCGAGCCGGGGCTGCCTGGCGCCGGGGGGTGTGGCTGGCAGGGCTGCCCGAGCGGCAGGGGATGCTCGGAGCCACCGCCGGTGCTGAGCTGCATCTTCCTGAGGGGGGACAGGAGGCGTCCTTAGCATCACCCAGCTGTTTGTGGTGCCCCACGACAATCCCGAGGAGCTGCGAGGCAGCAGGCTGGCATCACGGAGTCACAGAGTCACAGAATCGTGGAATCACGGAGTCACAGAGTCATGGAATCACAAAATCACAGAATCACAGAGTCACAGAGTCATGGAATCACAAAATCATGGAATCACAAAATCACAGAATCACAGAACTGTAGGGTCAGGGGGGACCTCTGGAGACCACCCAGCCTGACCCTCCCACACCAAGGCAGGGGCACCTGGAGCAGGTGAAGCAGGCACACATCCAGGTGGGTTTGGAATGTCTCCAGAGACTCCACACCCTCCTTGGACACCGTTCCAGTGCTCTGCCATCCTCAGTGTAAAGTTTTCCTCATGTTGGGGGAGAGCTTCTTGTGCTGTGGCAGCTTCGCTGCGGGGAAACCCCTGTGCAGCTCCTGCCTCGGCGCAGCCCAAGCGCTGGGAGCGAACAGGGCCCCTGTGTGGTTCTGAGCACGAGTGCGGGTCCCGCGCACGGCGAAGCCTGAACCTCGTGCTGAAATCGGTGTTTTAAAATAACGCCGCCAGCGCCCGGGTCTTTCAAAGTAACACTCAAAGTAACACCCCCGGGGGCACGGGCCGCGCTGGGCGCTCCGGCACTGCGGGAGCTCCTCCGGGGGAGGAACGGGGACGGGGAGGATGGGGCGGGCAGGGCCTGGACAGCGGGCAGGGCCCGCACCTCGGGCAGGGCCCGGAGCTCGGGCAGGCCCCGCACCTCGGGCAGGTCCCGCAGCTCGGGCAGGGCCCGCACCTCGGGCAGGGCCCGGAGCTCGGGCAGGCCCCGCACCTCGGGCAGGTCCCGCAGCTCGGGCAGGGCCCGCACCTCGGGCAGGTCCCGGAGCTCGGGCAGGCCCCGCACCTCGGGCAGGTCCCGCACCTCGGGCAGG
>VZRX01023022.1:0-11461 GCA_013398075.1 Notiomystis cincta | reverse complement strand
GGCGCGGGGCTCGGCTCCAGGTCCCTGTCCCGGCGAGGCTACGGCTCCCTTTAGAGGGAGCAGGGAAATAAACGCTTGTCCTCACAGGAGCAGTCCCATCACCCTCCTGGGAGGCCGTGCAGCCGCTTTACCGGATCAGCTCATCCCGGCTCATTGTGGAAGGAGCTTCCCAGGCACTGGGAAACCGGCTCTTGTGTGTGACCAAATCCCTGGGATAACAAAGCCTGGCTGTTACACCCTCCTTCCCAGCCGCTGTATTGCAGTGCGGACACCTAGCAGGATAGCCCCTGTNCCCTCTGCTCCCTCTTTTCTCTCGGTGGGATTTGCTGTGCTGACAGCGCTGTTCAGAGGGTGGCAGCGGAGCAGGGCTGGGGAGGAGGATCCGGGCCCTTTAAACCGCTTAGCATGCGGTTCACACGGCTCCGGGCCAGCTGTTCCTTTCTCCTCCTGCCCTCACTCGCAGGAGTTGTTTGCTGAGCTCAGAGCTCCTGTGCAAAATTGCTTTTCAAAAGAGCCACTTTCTGCTTAATTAAACAATGAGCCGCCGTCCCTCTGCACATCTGTAAAGCTCCCTCCGCAGCCCCTTTATCCCACAAACTGCTCCATTCTTACCTCCATTCACTTGTAAATCTTACCCCCCCCTCTCCTCCACCCTGATCATCTCACTGGCCCTTTCTTTTTCCCTTTCAAGTAAGACTGAGGGGCTTGGAGTATCTGTGGGGGGGCTGGGTTGGGTGGACAGGAATCGGTTTAATGGTGCTTGGCCCTGTATGAAAGTCTAATAATAGCAAAGCAGATCTGAGCCCAAAAGTGAGAGACGATTTCTGTATTTAGGGGAATAAAATCGTGGCAGTTTCCTGAGCCGAGCTGAGACACTGACTCATCCAGCAGCCAGAGGGGACACAGCCACCAGCCAGGCTGTGAGGGGGGCAAGGATTTGACTTCAAGGCATTTTCTGATCCAGCTGGCAGTGCCAGGGAGAGCCCAGCCCAGGGAATTCCCTCGGCCAGGCTGGCTGCGTGCAGAGCAGTGCCAGGCTGCCAGGGAATCCCTCTCCACTCTGGCAGGAGCAGCCACCTTCCTCTGTGGTCCGGGGTTGTACATCAGCTCTGTGTAGTCTCTTTAACAGCAATAAGGTTTTCCTTTTTAGCCCTCAGTGCACACACCCAAAACTCATAAACCAGGAAGACAGGAGAGAGGGGAAATTTCAGTTTGCTGGGTTTTGGCAAAGCTTTACACTAGTGGTTAGTAATGCATTCTCTGAATTGTCTTGCTGAGAGCTTGAAAAAAAAAATTAACCAGTAACATTCAAGGTTAAACAGGATAAATGAATGGAAAAGTGATGAGGTGGGATATCTCCTTTATCATTGGGAAGGACAGATTATAGCCAGCGTGATGCAATGTCATCTAGCATAGATTGATAGGGAGGAATGGAGAAAAGGGAGTTTAGTGCATTAGCAGAAGATTCCTGACTGCAAAAACTATTAGACCATGGCACAGTCTCCTTGGGGTTTGGTAGCAGGTCTACAGTGCTCAAGCCTCTTAAAATCAGAGCAAGCAAGGCTCAGGATGGTCTTTTGTTGAGAATAATTCTGCACTGGCAGAGGGATAAAATCACAGGACCTGTTAAGGAGATGGTGTTTTTAATGTCTGCAATCCCCAGGCTGGTACTTCGCTGCTGGGGCAAGAGTCTTTGAGGTTCTCTCAGCTCCTTCCTTTGACAATTTCCAACGAGAGGCAAGACCCTGGGCCAGCACTAGTGATCTGTGATCCTAATTAAAAGAGACAGTTTGGTGCACTGGCATTTATTGGGGAGCCTGAAGTGACAATAGCGTTGGGTGTTTCGGGATTAGATACTCTGACTTTGGAAATGAGTAGGGATTAGGTTTACCCTGAGAATCAGCTCGAAGCTGCTTTTTTGTGTCATGGGAGCTGATGGATCTGGAGGCTTGCTGCTGGCTAGCAGTGGGATTGGAGATCCCTTGAACTTGTATTTCCCTACCAGCAATCTGTGGGGAGTGGAAGATCCCAAGCAGCCCCGCTTCGGTTCATAAGCATTGTGATTAAAACCTCAGCGCTGAGAATTGCTGAGTGATAGCTGGGATCTGAATCCTCACTGCTAACAGGAAGGCTATGAAGAACCTCTGTGATCCTTTCCCATTTTGTGGACACAAGAAAATTAAGAAGAGCATTGTTCTTCTAGATGAGAAGCAAAAAAAAGACGTCTTAAAGCACTTAAAAATTACAGAAGCCAAGACCTTGGTGTTCATTTGTAGCAGACAAGAAGAGTGAGAGCAACAATTGCAATTCTCTTATGCCTGGCTGTAGTTACCCCCTAATTTCTTCCCTAGTACTTAAATCACTGCCCATTCCAGTGTGTGGCAGAATTGGCTTGTGCACTTGTCAGAGAAAATGGATTTTGCTCTTGCTGCAAAATTTGCCTGGCTGCTCATTCTGCGTAGTACCAAATCCATTTGCCTGTGACTCCATTTATATCAGCCATTCCAGGTCTTCTTCTGTAGTTTATGGCACACCATGGTCTGCTTCAGAGAGTGATTTGCATATCAGATGGGAGGCTGGAGGAGTTGGAAGGATCCCTTAGATCTGGTGTTGAGCTTTTTTCGAGAGCAGATTCCTGGAGGGTCTGCTCGGATCCAAAAGCAAAGAGCAGTCATGCACCTGGAAGAGCAGCAGGTATTGGGAGCTGGTTTGTCTGTTTTAAAAACAAGCTGCTTAAGCAGGGAGAGGGACATACAAATTGTTTTTCCATACATTTCCATGCAGGCAGGGGGAATAATGGCAGAGGAGCTGCAGGGAAGGGGCTTTGTCATGGTTACAGGCCGGTGGCTGAGAATGTGGGTGGAGCAGCGCTCGTCCAGAGTTAGTGACCTCAGCAAATTGGAGCTCAGCCATGGTCAGTATGATAAATGATCTTATTCTGGGTCAAAGAAATGGTGCCCCACAGGGAGGTGTCCGCAAGGCGGCCCGGGAAAGCGCCGTGCTCCTGCAGCACTGACCCCTTAGTGACCAGTGCCACATATATCTTATTTACTGCAGACCAGAAGGGAATTTTCCATGGTTCAGCCTTTATAGGGTTCCCCTATTTCTCTGAAATAATCTCCCAGTTCTGCAGCCACGGCAAGAAAATGGGTGTAATTACACCTTGTGGGTGCCCTTCGAGGCTTTGTGCGAGTTTGTATGTGGATTTTAAGGCAGGGGACACAGAGGTGTCTGCTCCTTGCATGTGTGTGTGAATCCATGAGAGACCTGTGCAGCTCCCTGGGAGCAAAGGGCTGTGTGTCCATGTCAGCTGGTATCAGGGCTGCACAAAATCCTTCTGTGTTTCTGCACCTTTATTGTGATATCTTTCTAGTGCAACACCCAGCTTGGTTTTTCTTATTTGAGGCACCTGATTTCTCTCTGCACACAGCAAGTGCCCTCTTTTCTGAGTTGTCACTGATGGATCTGTCAGGCCCAGGAGGTTTTATTGAGCTAGGAAAGATCTATGGATTTCAGCCCTGCTTTTGAGGGTGCAAATGAACCCAGGCAATGCTAAAATGGACTATGAGATGCATTCCTCTTGCAGAGGAAGCTCAGCAGATTCTTCATGAAGGAGCAGTTGGGGCAATGCAGAAGGTCAGGCCTTGGAGGATTCACAGGAGGACAGAGCAGACTTGCAGCTCTCTGCCACGACCAGGAGTGTTTGTGGTGCAGCTGGGCTGAGCAGGAGCCGAGGCTGTTGGGTTTTGTGTGCACTCACTGCAGTTCCTGCATCCCATACTCTCGTGTGACAAGGCAATGACTTTGTGTCACTGCAAGCACACATCTCGTTTTCCCAGCACTGTGTTTCACTGGGTGATGAGTTTTCTGCATATATTGTGGGCTTGAGCTCCCTTCTCTGCACTTGAGCTAAGCAGTTTTCTCAGACATTTGTCAGTTTTTCTTTTTTTTAATTAACTTTAGATTATTTTTTCCTAAGAATTTGAAGAGAGTTGATGTTCTGTCAATGTTCTGTTGCTGCACAGGCAGCAGAAGCTGTCTGTGTGTAGAAATAAGACAGGGATTTCCTACCATGTGCTTCAGTCCCTCCTTTGCAGTTTGAGAATATTTCCTCTTCCTTGGCTGGTTCAGTCTTGTTTCTTCTCTGGTACTGCCAGTGGTGAGGACCATTAATGAGAATTAAGAGTGCATTTTTTGATGTGATATTTGTTTGCTGAGAGTGAAATGAAGTAGGCTACCAAAAGGATTTCAGTAAGACCATGCAGCAGTGATAACAATATATCATTACTGGAATGAGCTGGGCTCGAGTTGGTGATGCTGGAGCAAAATGCAGTATTGTCTCAGCTCTCACCTGAACCTCACCCTGGAGCCAAAATGCACAGCAGGTTTTGCAGCCAAATCACAGCACCTGTAGTACAACTGTGCTTCTGCCAGAGCAGATGCCTCTGTTCTGTGATGGGGGCCAACTTCAAACCAACACGAGTGTGAAATCGCTGCGTTGTAATGATGGTTTAACCTGTCAGCAGATGTGGTGCCTGACCAGGCTGAGATTTTTTCCTTCTTTGTATGTCATCTGTAGAGAACCTGCTGCTTGCATAGCAAATCCTTGGCCCAGGGAGCTGGAAACCTGTTAGACCCATAGCATAGGATCAGGAAGAAAATGTCTTAGGAACACTACATATGTCAACTGTTAGAGATAAGCAGTTATCCTATAATTTACCTCTTATTATTTCCATCATGAGAACACAGAGTCCTGAGCTGTTGATCAAGACTGCTGTTCGAGGCACTGAGCTGCAAGATGGCTTCTCCACAGACCACTTGCAATGGAAGTAATCTTGTTCTTTTTCAATATCTTACTTGTGGGAGACAGTTTTGGTGTGGCTGTGGTCATCTGTCATCCTTTATAATTGATTTGTTCTAGTAATATTGGTGTATAGGAAATAGAGAAATGAAGGTGGGTGAAAAAATTCAGTGCTGATAAAGCAGATGAAAGTATTATGTCTTAAAGTTGGCTGTGGAGAAAGGGTCTTAATTTTTGTACCTTTTGGAGTGGGTAAGCTCCAGGCATGCACAGGGGTGTCTGTTTTTTTTCCTGCTGTTTAAATTCTTGGGTGTGTGTGCGTGACTTGTGGGTAGAAGTAAATGAATGTCGGCTCAGGTGGGACTGAAAATAACATTTGTTATGGGAGGAGATGGGGCGAGGGAGTCTTCCAGCTCAGCCTGGAATAAATCAGTCCTCTCACCCCTCCATCCAGGCTGCTTCTAGGTGGCTGCCTTTTATCCAGCTGGTGCAGCGTGTTTCTGTTTAAATGATCTCTCCTGAAAGGTCCCAGAGGAAAGGGCTGCTTATTCCATGCAAGGAGAATGGTATATGGCACAGCTCATTGTTGTGTGCCCCGCTGCAAGTGCATAAATATGAAACAGCTCGCGGGCGGTGCTGCACTGGGCTGGTGTCCCCTTCACACCCCCCTCCCTCTCCTGAAGGCTCCTCTCCATCTTCCTTCTTTTACAGCCTTCATTTCTTGGTGATGGAGAGCGGGAGCCATTTGGGTGTGAGATCCTCAGGGCTTGACGTTGCAGCAGCGTTTTTCAGGGGAGGGTGAATGTAGTTTATACTCTTGTTCTGATGGCTGACCAAGCTCTGTGGTGCATGTGTGTGTATATACATATACATCTATATGGATGTATGTATATATATGTAAATACACACACCTTCTTGGTGGTGCTCCCTGTGCCCGGTGCATGTTGCTAGGAAGGAGGCAGAAAATGGCCTGTTTTGTTCTTTTAACTACATGTCATTACAAGGGAGTCGTGGGTTGGCCCCAGGCAGGTGATCCAGCTCACCAGGCAGTTTTGAGGCACAAAGCAGCTCCTTTTGCCCAGATCAGAGTGATCCAGTGCTTGGAGGCAGCAATACCTGTTGTGCTCTGGGCAGCTGTGCTCTGGTGGGATCAGGGTGTTGGGGTCAGAGTGCTGGTTTGGAGGCACCAATGCCCTGGGAAAGCAGGGGGAACAGAAGGAATCTCAGAGCATCCCCCTCCCCATTTCCCTGGGAGAAGAGGCCCCCATCTGCTGCAGATGGACATATCCCCATTGCCTAGGTGATGTGCACCTGTTTACACCAGGGCTGTTCATCCTGGGTGTGACAGAAGCACTGAGGGTGACGTTACTTGGAAGAGCCCCAGTTTGGCTCTGGGTAACATCCATAAAATCCTGGTGTGAGGCCTGGGCTGAGTCAAGCCACTACAAATGCATTTATTATTGCTGGTCATGAAGCAAATACATGGGGAATGGTACACAGAGTGAATTTAACTCAGAGAAGCACATGTGGAAAGGTTCCTCATGACTACAGCAAGCTTACCTCACATAAAAAAAGCCATCCTGCCATCCCCACTCATCCTGGAGCAGGGCTCCAGCTTCACTGGTGGATTTGTGCCTTCAGAAAGCTTCCTTGCTTCTTGAAAACAAACAAAACTCTTTTGGGGCTTTCAAAGGGCTGTTTAAAGGAGCCCCGGGAGAATAACTGATTGTGGATTCGGAATGATGAAGTGGTTTGTGGAGCAGTGAAATATAGAGGCAAATACAGGAGAACTCCACTTTGCAATTTGTCAGCTTCTCTAAACCCTGTAACGGATTGTTCCCCCCCTCTGTCTCTTCTCACCTCTCCAATAGGAAATTAACTGATGCTATCACTAAAGAAATTGTTTTTGCCTCACAAAGTAAAATTGATACTATAAAAACCCGCCAGCAGTGTCTCCTCCTCCTTTTACATGAAGACAAATCCTTCCTGTCACCTACTGAAATGGAAAGATAAAGGCTGAGCTTTAATAAAGAAGCTCTAAGCATAAAGTGTAGAAGGAGGGAGCAGGCACAGCATGGGGAACACTCCACAGCAGCAGGTGTGATGCTGAGGGATGCTCTAAGTGTCCAAAATGCAGCTAGGGGCCAGGGCCCACCTGTCTGTGTAATGCATAACCATGGACAGGCTTGGGCCCCAGAACTCCCAGTGTCTCCAAGAGTTTGTGCTGGTTTTGGTGCAAAAGTGTCTCTTTGCTCCGTTCAGGTTCTTAGGCTTGCTTGTTTGGACTTTTTAAATCTAATTAAACATGCAGAGAATTAGACATAATTTGTTGAGTGACAAGATAATGACAGGATATGGGATGTGCCAAAGAGACCTGAGCATCGGGAATCTGCTGCCAGACTGGTGCTTCAGCAGGAGCTGCATTCGTTCTTTGTGGGATGAGTTTTCTGTGGGAAACCTCTTCTGCAGCTCTCCCCATGCATCCTGCATGTTCCTCATCTGCTCTTTCGTGGATAAACAGTCCCTTTGCTCTGGCATCACCGGGAGCCATCAGCTACTTTGTAAACCCTGTCCTTCCTTCTTCCAGGGGATATCAGAAACCTGCTCAAGTGGATCAAACAGAATCTGTTGAAAGAGCGACCAGAGTTATTTATGCAAGGGGAATCTGTGTAAGTACAACTGTTATGAATCCTCCTTGTGTTTCTCTGTTGATCCCCACAGTTTGGGGGATTTTTCCTCTGGGGTGGGAGGGATTTCCTATTGAGTAAGTCAATGACCATGAAAACACAGGATTTGCTAAAGTGATAAAGGGAGATATCCCACCCACACCTTGCCCTGTCCACAGAGAGCATCTTTTGCAGCCCTCACTCCAAATCTTTAAACCCTAAACATGAAGCAGGGCCATTTATACTTTCTTTTCATTGTCACTTGGAACATAGCACCTGTATCCTCAATTCCAGGAGTTTTAGCAGGTCTGACTGTTCCCTGCTGACATCACTGGGACTGAAGCAGTCATTCTGAGAAATGCCAACAAATACTTCTTCTGGGAAATGTATTTTTATTATCAAAATGGGGCCAGCCTCGTGGAGGGGGGTGAGGGGTAGAAGCAAAAAAAATGGAAGGCAAGAGAAATGGAGCAGAGTGAGCTGTGCAAGCCATCCCTGACTGCGGGGTGGCGCTGGGGGTGTTTAACATTCGTCACGGATCTTTGTGAGCTGAAGCGTGTGCCAGGTCCCCTGGTAACAGGAGAGACAATTGCAGGACACTGAAGATCAAAGAGGGGGAATCCCTTTGCTCAGAACCAGGGGCTTGGAGTGGATCCCAGGTGTTTAGTGCCTGTGGTAGGGGCACTGGAATGGCTTTACCTACCTTCACACTGAGCTCTCTGCGCTCGACTGTCGTGCGTGGGTTTTAATTACCTGGCTTTTCTGCGTCGTACGGAAATGCAGTCATCCTGGAGCATCCTTGGGAATGGTGCCTTTTCATTCAAATGAGCTTTGGGATTGCTCCTGCGTCCCCTTTATTTGATCTAGAAAGGGCACAGACTGTACCTGTTTCCACCTCCATGCTAGGATCCCTTTTTTGGCTTTATAGACAGTCAGCTTGTGATCTGTGCTGTGACATCCCTTGTTCTTAACTATTTGTGGAGCTTTTTAGCAGCCCTGTATCCTAATTATTTCTCTCTATTCTGCAGGAGGCCAGGAATTTTGGTGCTCATCAACGAGGCAGACTGGGAGCTAATGGTCTGTACTCCTTCAGTTTGACTTTCTTTGTTGAAAATATTGCTCTCTCTGTTCTGTGGTTGCTCTCACAGAAGCTATTTCTGATTCTTGCCCCAAGCGAAGCATCTCGTATTTGAGGGGGAAGGGGCAGGCTGGAATCTGTCTCCTGTACTGTGGCTGTTCAAAAGCCTGGAGCCTCTCTCTAACCTGCTGAGTCTCATCAGCCAGACAGGGGCTAAAGAGAGATCACCTTTTTCCTTTGGTCTCTGGCACTGGGTTCTGCACCTCTGGTTGCAGGCAGGTCGCTCCACATGTGGGGTGACAGCGTGGTGGGGGAACCTGGGAGCTCCAGGCCCCACACAGAACCACCTTCCCTGAAGTCAGGTGGTGCCTGGCAGGTAAAGGCCACAGGGAGATTTCAACTCAAACAGGCACCTGGTAAATGTCTTCCCTTCTCAGCCCACTGTTGTGCTCAGACAACAAACAGCCCACCGCCATTTCCCTGCCTCAGGCAACCACCTGTTCTGTCAAGACCCTGGTCCAGAAAGCAGTGTGGGGTGAGGAGCATCAGCACTGAGGCTGATCTCTCACCTTTGCTTCTGTTATGATGAAAACATCAGTCTGTCCCCTTCTGCTCTCTCTAATACTCACCATCTTTTTATGAGCTGTTTTCTCTTTGCAGCTTGTATTTGGAAATGACATTTAAACAATTTTTCATTTTTTTTTTCCTTGGCCTGCAGGGTGAGCTGGATTATAAACTCCAGGACCAGGATAATGTGCTTTTCATCTCAACATTGCACGGCGGGTGAACTCCTGAAAAAACAAGAGGATGTAAATCCAAATCCCTGGGAAAAAAAAACAAACAAAAACCTTAACCCACCCAAACCTCTCTTGAACTGCCTGTGTCCAGTCTCTGCATCTTCCCACTGCGTTCACTTGTTCTAGACATCCAAATAAAGCCCTGCCAGCCTGCGGCCTTCTGTCCACCACAACAGCATCCATCTTTTGGTCCTCATTTCACCTCTCCTGACTGCACTTCCAGGTACCCTAACAGAGAGCACCTCAGCTCAGTGGGACTTTATTTTTCTCTGACAAGAGGAAGAGGGGTGCTGAACCCTGAGTAGGAGAACGTGTCTTAACATCAGTGAGGTGTTCTGGTGCTGGGAACCAGGATTCTTTCAACACGATGCTTAATGTTGGTAGTCTCTGCACCAGCCATAGGAAGGGTGGGAAAGTGCAAGGAAACAAAAGGTGGCTTGACTAGCTTTTCCATGGGGTAGCAAACATGACAGCTCCAGAGCCTTCAGAAGTGACTTTCCACTTGTCATGATACTTATTTATGGGAAGCAGGAGAGAAATAGGCTTTTTTGGTTTTGTATTTTTGATCCCTCATGCTGTTTCATACCAGAGCTGAGGCAGGGTGAAGTACTGGCCCATGAATAATGTCAATTTCTAATGATTTGGTTGGAGGGGAAACAAACCCTCACCCGGCCTGAGACAGCAGAGAGTGATCAGGGCAGCAAATGATCTTTCTGTCGCCGTGATAGACAGAATTGATCGGGCTGCACTGCATTCTGTGCAGGTGGGAGCTGCAGTCTGGCTGGGGAAGGGCTGGGGCTGGAGATGCACCGTTAAAGTGCCAAGACCTGAGAAAGTCAGTGGCTTTTAACCCTTTGTGTCAGTGGGAGGGGGAGGCTTCTTGCTGCGTGCCCTGAGTAAGTCCTGTGAGCACTGTGGGAGTGGGGATGTGGGGTTGTGCTCGGGCACGGGCGTTGTTGGCTTTCCAGAAGTTTCCTCAGATAGATGGACTGGTCCCTGCCAGCCAGGAGGGAGCAGAGGGATGGGCTCAGGAAGGATAGCATTGGCACCAACAGGTCTGAAACAAGCTGCCTGAGCTTCCAGGAGTGCCTGACCAGGACTGTCCTGCTGCATTCCCCCCGCCCCGCTCACCTGTTCCAGCACGGCTCCAGCAGCGCGCAGAGGTCCCCGGCAGCAGCTCCTGCCCGAGCCGCGGCCGCCGCGGAGCAGAGCGCTCGCCGGTGCTCACTCGGCGCATCTCAGAGCTGATCTGCACCACATGCTGCTCTGAGAGCCCTCGATCTTCAGGAGCTGCCCAGGAGGTGGGGAGCAGCCGGTGCAGCAGCCCCTGCTCAGGGCCCAGCACCCCGAGTGCCGCGCACAAGGAGCCGAGGAGCCTCTCCCGCGCTGCGCCTGACCGAGGGATTCCTCTGGCTGATGCTGAGAGTAATTCCCTCAGCTGACTTCTCCACTGACTCCTCTCTCACGTTTACCCCTCCACAGCTAAAAGCACCCACAGCCTATGATGCTGCTGCATCTGAGGAGCCCCAACTTCAACCCGCTGCTGGTGACAAACCGATATTCAGCCTTTTCCAAATCCAGCCACAGCAACTTGAGTCCAGCTCACGCCATTTGTAAATGACACAGACGGGCCAAAGGCTCTTCTCTGTCCCAAGTTCCTGGCCCTTAGCTTAGCTGGGCTGGGACAGTGGAAGGGAATTCCAGGTGGTGATAGGAGCTGGCTGAAAAACAAGGAATCTCTGTGGCGTGTGGCTTGAAATGGACTGAAAGACAATCGGAAAAAGCAGGTTCATCTTCAGCACTGCTGCCTGCCCTTCCTCTACCCTGCCTCCGTGCCTTAGGCTGGGCTTGTCTGTTCTCATCCCCCCCAGCTGTTTGCTCAGAGAGGATGGTTCCTTCCCCAGGAGCTGTTACTCCCCTCGATAGTGCAGGTAGACCCAGGTGGCTTAGCTCCTGCTGTAGTAAAAGCTGCCAATCACTGCCAAAAAAAGCTAGAAATAGGAAGATGAGGGAAGCCAGGGGGGTGGAGAAGAGGGGTACAGCAAAATCCTGTAACAACAACAGCAACAAAAAGTTTCTGAAATAAAAGCCTTTTAAAACATTCTTCCCCTCCAGCTTT
>VZRX01023011.1:0-28393 GCA_013398075.1 Notiomystis cincta | reverse complement strand
CCCCCGAAAAAAAACCCAACCCCAAACCTGATAAAATCTTTGGTGCCTTTAACCCCAGGAATTCCTTCCTTTTTCCCTTCCATGCCAAATGCTTCCTTTAAAACCAACCCCATTTTCCCTGATGCTCCATTCTCAGGTGTTTTGCAACAATATTCCTATTTATAAACCAGGGGATCTGCAAGGCAGGGAATGAATGTTTCAGGTTGGTGTTAAATATTCATGAGCTCTTGTCAATGAGAGAGCACCCTGTCCTATCACACTCCTGAGGAGTTGGGAAAACAGACATGAACTCCAGCTCTTTCCCAATCCTTGGTTAGGATGCCTTCAGCTTGTCAGGGAAAAGAATCAGAGGTTATTTTATTACCTTTTTTCCCCCTATTTTTAAGAACAAAACCTGGGAATATATTCCAAAGTCCCTTCCAGTGCAGGTGTTCTGGTGCTGTGAGATTTTGCAAATGAATGCAGCAGCTCCCTGAGATGTCCCAGATGTGAAAAATTTGGCAAGTATGGAACAGAAATTGTCCCTGTGGAGTTTTTTCCTTCATTTGTATCACTTTGTTTCATATATTCCTAAATCATACACTTATTTTTTTATTTTCTGTGCTGAGGAACGTGGCAATCCCTGCCTGCATTTGTGATTCTCAGATTTTGTGGCACCTCCAAAGCTGGAATGAACTTCAAGGTCCCTCCCTGTGATTCTGTGATGATTTAATCTATTTCCAAAAGAACTATTTCACTTAAATCCGAGGAATTGTGGCTTTCCAAGGGGAAAAAGTTGCACTGTGCTGCAAGATAAAGTGAAGGAAGCTTGAGGGATCTGTTCCATTAAATCTGGTGGATCTGTTCCCAAATCTTTGGCCACAGAAAACTTCACAGATGGGAAAAGAACCTTCTCTGTGGGAAGGGAGCAAATCCTTCTGACCAAAGCATCAAAGCTGTCAGTTTAGCAAATTCTGGTCTCAAAATACAGATATTTAATTCATTACATGATATTAAATAATTCTGTTTAAGATGAAAGCAGAGTCACAGAATCAGCATCCTGATGGGAAAAAAAAAATCCATCCCTTCCCTGAATGAGCTCAGTAATTGTATTTCACTAAATAATATTTCAAACTCTGGTGCATTTCAGGACTTTCACTTCTCCTAAGGCCCAACTCACAAAAACAACTCAGAAAATGCAATTTGGGCTCTTCATACCAGGACAACCCCCCTCCAAAAAATCAATGACACAGCAATGCCTAATTCCCAATTAAATCCAGGCACACAAAACGTGGATCTCATGAAACATGCATCATCCCATCATATTTTTATGACCTCTGTGGTTTTATAACTTTGTAGCTAGCACAGTAACAGCCTCAGTGTCCAAACCAAGGATTATATCCAGTGTGGGATACCTGAAACCAGATCCAAACACGGATCTGTGGAGAGCAGAGACAGGGAATGGGGCGAACCCCGGATGCTGCTTGATTAAACAGGGCTTCAAAACTCGCCAAGCGCAGCTCCCAGCTGGAGCAGCCCCTGGAGGCGCCAAATCGCCCTTTCTGTGCTCGCAGCGTGGTGAAATTCCGCCGCACGGGGGAGAGCTCGAGGTCGGACGAGGATGGGATTTCGGGAGAGCACGAGGTGCAGATCGAGGGCGTGAGGACGGAGCTGGAGCCCGTGGAGCTCGAGGATGGAGCTGCAGTGCCCAAGGAATTCGCCAACCCCACGGATGGTAAGCAGGGCTCTCGTTTTCCCGCGAGGAGAAGGCTGTGGAGGAAGGTTTGGCGAAGTTAAGGATCCCCAGATAAAAATCATAGCGCAGGGAAGCTCTGTTACACCTGAAAATCAGGATTTGATCAGCCCTATTCCCTGTGGGATGCTCCTCGTGTTCCTTTGTGTGTCCTGTGAGGGAGTTGTGGATCCAGCTGCCACCCCCTGTTCCCCACGGGAATTTGCCTGAGTTCCCTCTGGGGCTGCCCAGTGCTCCTGGGGCAGCTTCACCTGGCTCTCCTTCAAGGCTGAGATGAATCTGCAGAGTTCCTGCCTCCTCTTTTCCTAGAGGACAACAGGAATGTCCATCCCAGCCTTCCTGCCTGGAGGCATCACTGCTCTAGGAGAGATGAGAAGTGTTGGGTTTGTCTTAGAGTGAAAATTTGGTATTAATCTTGTTTATGAACTTCCCTGCTGTGCTTTGTCCCTTGGGTTTTGTTTGATTTCCTCCTGGTTTGGGTTGTTGTAGGGATCTCACAGCTCTGAACCAAAGCTTTTCTGAGGAATGTCCTTTTCAAACTGCTGCAAGTGTTAGAACTGTGAGACTTAAATGGATTTAAACAACTCAAATCTCAAAATGTGCTTTTCTTGGTCATTTCATTTTTGCATTTGGGCAAAGGAATTTGAGACATCTCAGCACCTTCAAGCTGGAACAAACTAAAGAGTGGGTGGGAAAAAACTATCAGCATTTTTAACAGAAGCAGGGTTTAAGATTTGTGTGTTTTGGACAAATTCTTGATTTAAATAATGCCAGGTTGCACTAAAATTTTCCCTGCAGCTCCCAGCACTGCTGTGGGCTGTGACAGTTTCTTCCCAGAGAAAGCTGCTCTTCAGTGGCTGGAGGAGTCACTCCCAGCAGGAAGAGAATGAACATGGGCTGGATCTGTGGGTGCCACACTGATTTACCTCCGCATGATTAAAATCTTCTAGGAATAATTAGAATTATTTCAGTTTTGGAAGAACACAGAGATTTTCCTGAGTAGGAACTGTACAAAAACCAATCAGCTCTGTTATATATTTGAGATCTCAGTGGATGAACCAATTAATTAGTAATTAAACCAGCAAATTCTCTCTCAAGGGCTGGCTTCTCTGAGGAAGGAATCCATTGGAATTGTTTCCTTTGCAGATACTTTCATGGTGGAAGATGCGGTGGAAGCCATTGGATTTGGGAAGTTCCAGTGGAAGCTCTCTGTCATTACTGGATTAGCATGGGCAAGTCTTTGGGATCAGCATCAATTGCATGATCATCACTTAGAGAATCTCAGGGATTTCAAATAATGGGCACAGAGAGGCTCCAAGCAGATAAATGTGCAATTAGAGCAGGAATTTTACTGGAAATTCTAAAATAACAGCAGGACTCAGCCTTGATGGATTTCTTTGTCTCTGAAGTTCTTATAAATCAGGGTTGGGAAAACCACTTTGAGTTTCCACTCAAAGTCATTTCCTGCAGTGATTTTGCCACATTCCTCCCATCAGCTGCAGTCTCTGTTGTCTGTATCAGTCAGTTTCAGAGGGCAGCAACCCAGAACTGCCACTTTTAACCTTGATATCAACAACAAAAAAAGTCTTGGTTTCCATTTTTCTGCCCTTTCCAAAGCTCTGTTTGCCACCTCCTGTGGTGTATTTTCGGTTCCTGATACCTGGAGCTGTATTTCCTGGCCTTTATCCATGTGAAAGGCTGGAATCTGCCATGGTTTACATCCTAAATCAGCTGTGGAATTTGGTTTGCAGGTGACCTATCCAAATCCAGGAGTGTTTAAGAGAATAAATTCCAAGGCATTGAACAATCCTGACTGAATCTGTGTGTGAAGGGGCTGAAAGGTGAAATTTGCACTATGGAAATGACTCAACCTGAGTCACTGACCAGCCAAACCTCCTCAAAATCTTTGGATCTGCCTCTTTGGATCCTCTCTGCCACAGTTCCCAAACATGCTGACAACAGGAATGAGTTGAAATGTTAAATGTTAAGTGTTAAACGTTAAACATTTTGTTCCACCACGAGGTGGGAACAGCCCAGAAATGTCACCAAGGCAAAATATTGACTCCTAAATCCACCTGATTTGCAGAAAGTCATTGATTTTGCTTTCTCTTCCCCCTGCAGATGGCAGATGCCATGGAAATGATGATTTTAAGTATCCTTGCTCCTCAGCTGCACTGTGAGTGGCGCTTACCCAGCTGGCAGGTTGCATTGCTCACCTCGGTAGGAAAAATACCTGACAGCTCCTGTCTTCCCTGAGGGGTTTTCCATCATTGTTATCCAGACATTTTGCTTTGTATCCCCAGAATTAAATCTCTTTGTGGCCTCTGCAGTTTGCCTTCAGCTTGGAAGTTTATAGAGAGTTCTTAAAAAAAAGATTTGTAGGAGTTTTTAAAAAGGTTGAAGTAAGGAAATTCAGTGAGAACTGAGGGCACTTTGCAAGTTTCAGGCTCCAAGTTTCATGTAATTTCCAGGAAAACATATGAATTCACTCAGATTCATCCTAAAATTCAAACCATTCAATTATTTTTTTAAAAAATTGGCAAATTTTTATTATCTTGCTTGCAAATCTTTCTCTCTCCCCACATTTAAGCCCTCTGACAGACTGAGAGCCCTGAGTTGATTTTTGAGGTTGGACTCAATGATCTCAGAGGTCTTTTCCAGCCTAAATAATTCTGGGATTATGCAGTGATCTTTGGAAGCAGAGATCTTATAACACCACCTCCAAGGATGGTGCTGTGATGTTGGAATCCTGTGATGCCTTTAGGGATAAGAAAACAAATTTGGGACCCCTTCTCTCAGCACAGGCCACTGCTGAATGCAGGGACTTTATTCCATCCACTTTTTTCTCCTTTTAAATGTTTTTAATGCCCTTTGTTGGATTGTGTAAAATGGTTAAAATGCTCAGCAGATTGAAGTGGTGTCCTTGAATCCCATGAATGTCCCATCCCTGAATGCAGAGGGTCCTTCTTGCAGCTCAGCACAAGAATGTCACCTCTGAAAAGGCTTCAGGGTATTTTCTTTCCCACTTCAGGCTTTTCTAAACTTTTCAGGTGTAATTTTATCTCCACTCAAACCTGAGAGCTGCTGAGGATGGTGGTAGGAGGCTGGAGGAGAGCTCTGTCCTGCAGATCTCAACCAGCAACTCCTCAGCTTTTATTCAGGAATATTTTCCTTGGGACTGGGGAGCTCTGTGTCTCCCAGGGCTGGACTCACAATGGGACAATACCAGTGTGCCCAGTCCAGGCCAGACTGGGATTGTCTGGGGTGTCACTGGTGGATTTTTTAATGCAAAGCTGACTTGAGGAGGGACCTTGTTGCTTCCCTGCTCCAAACCAGAGATGATCTTTAAGGTCCTTTCCAACCCAAACCATTCTCTGACCTCCTGCACATCTCACTCTGGTTTGGGCTGAAATGTTCTGGTTTCACTGGAAGTTTGTGTTCTGTGTCTGTCACACTGGAATTTTCACTTGCTGTTAAGGGAAAGGTTTTCTTTTCCTGCTGTTTCACAGGTGGTGTTTGTGGGAATGATGTCCAGCTCCACGCTCTGGGGAAACATTTCAGACCAGTATGGGAGGAAAACAGTAAGTCTGCAGCTCCTCTGGGATATATCCCAATATTGCTGCAATGTGGACATTTTAGTGCAACAGGAGCACAGAGAAGCTGTGGCTGCCCCATCCCTGGAAGTGTCCCCAAGGCCAGGATGGAGCTCCCTGGGATGGTGGAAGGTGTCCCTGCCCACAGCAGGGGGTGGTGGGATGAGCTTTAAGGCCCTTCCAACCCAAACCATTCCATGATTCCATATTCCCAAATATCCACGTGTCCAAAGCAGCATTAAGCACATCCAGAACTGAGTCCTGTGAAATATGAGGCATTTGAAGCTCTGTTTTACACTTTCATTCCTTTCTCAGTGATTTTTAACTCTTGCTGAACACAGGGCCTAAAGATCAGTGTGTTGTGGACACTCTACTATGGAATCCTCAGTGGATTTGCTCCCATTTACAGCTGGATCCTGGTGCTCAGGGGCCTGGTGGGATTTGGGATTGGAGGAGTGCCTCAGTCGTAAGTAAATATTCCCAAATCCAAACATCCTCATTTTTGTTTCTTTTTTATAAAACTCTCATGTCAGATTGAAGTCTTGTTTCTGTTCAGCCACCCCAAACCTTGGTGTTGTTGCAAGGCAGGTCAGGACCTAAACACCAGCATTTAGGGGCAGAGCTGAGCCCTGACTCTGGCTGTAAAACCCCAAATTATTGTTCAGTCAGAGCCTGAACTTGCCCATCTCACCCTGAGCTGGAATCCCAAACTCACACAGCCCAGACCTGGAGCACTGGGGGTGCTGGGATGGCTCAGGAGGAAAAGGCAGTGTCAGGATATTTCTCTATCTCTGTGTAGTTCCTTTCACTGAAGGGAGGGATCCAGGAATTTTCCACCTGCAATAAATAACCCTGCTCTAGGCTTTTAATTAGAAATGTAAAGGGAAGGGTACAGCCATTCTCTCTCTGTGTAGTCTTTTATCTTTATCAATAATTGATATTTTGCCTTCTGGAGGTGCTATTTTGGAGCTGGCAGAGCCTCACTTGGATTGATGGCTCACAGATTTCTTCCCAAGGCAAGGCAGTGGCTTTTCCAGGGCCACTCCCAGATAAAAAATCCAGAGCTGCAGGTGCAGCCCAGCCAGGGCCACGGGACTGGGCTCACTGAGGTTCTGTGGCTTCATGAGAGAAAGAGCAGAGCCAGTTACAGATCTCCAGGTGGATCCCATCCTCCCTGGGTCTGTTTCTTGTTCTAACTCTAGCAGGGATTTATTTGACACAGGGGTAAACATGGATGAAGCAGGAAAAGTAGCTCCTTTCTAATATCTTTAAGCAGGCTGTGTGATTTTGGAGCTGAGTGCCTGGGTCTCCATGGAATGAGTGCAATTTCTTCCTCTGGATTGGCTCCACCAATTCCATGTCCTTCCCTTGTTGGGGTCATTCATCAGCTCCTGTTTTCTCTGCACTACAGAGGGACCTGAGCTACACTTCAGGATGTGATTGGAGTTCTCTAAATCACTGCTTGAACAAAATATTGGGTGAAACTTTATACTTCCCACAAACTGAGTCCTGGGCAGCTCCTCAGAGATCAATCCACTCCTTCTTAAGTTAGTAGGAATTTTGTCTGAGGAGTTTGGAGGCAGGAACAGGCTGAGTCAATGGAATGCAAACAGAACAAAGCCAAGCCTTACCAGTTTGAAGGAGACAAGAGAGCCTGGGCTGGCTGCTGCCTGAATTCCTCCTCAGGAAATCCTCCTGGAGAAGCTTTGCCATCACTCCTTGGCACAGGCATGAAACAAAGCCTCTGCAGAGCTCAGTGGTTGCTCTTTGAATCCCACAATAAAGAAATGCAAATTATTTTACACCAGTGACATGAAAGTATTCCCCTCTTGGAGAACTGAACCCTGGCACAGGAGACTGATGGGAATTCTCTGAGCCAGTTGTAAAGCACTGAAGAAATTCTTTATCCAGCAAGGGTTTGTGTTGAATTCTGATGGACCACACTGAAAATACCAGACAAAATGGTATTTTGAATGGTGCTCTGGCTCAGAGCAGGGCTATGAAAACATGAGCATCGAGATCTGCATTTAGCTGACAACTGTGGGGTCACAAAACCACACCAGAAGAGCAAATTGTGTCCTCTCTTGCAATGTTGAAGGGTTTGTTCTGGGATGGAAGGGGAGTGTGACCCAGTGGCACAGCCTGGCTGGCTCTGGGGACAGGGAGAGGTTCTGGTTCTGCTCTGTATTTGGCAGATTTATTAAAAGGCAAAAGGGATGTTTGAACCTCTGTGTGGTGTGGCATTCCCCTCTCTTTGCTGACATTTTCCTCTCTGTTCCCTCTTTTAGGGTAACTTTATATGCTGAGTTCCTTCCAATGAAAGCCAGAGCAAAATGCATATTGTTAATAGAGGTGAGTGGATGCATTCTGATCCTCGAGGGACAAATCCTGCTGTTGGTCACATCCCTTCCATCTTCCTGCCTGGAAATCCCTCCCATCCTCCTCAGGGCTCCAGCCAGACCTTGCCTGTCCACCTTGGTGTGGAGCTGAGTCACTCCTGAGCTCTGGTACCAGCCCAGCCCCAAAAGCAGCAGAAAGTTCTGTCACACTCCACTCTTTGTGTTGAATTTGCCTTTTTCCAAATTATTTTGCACCCAGGGCTGCAGAGTGAGCCCAAGGTGGGCATTGGGTGTCCATGATTTTGTGGTGAAATGCATCTCAGTGATGGATTTGGAGAGCTGACAGCTACACAAATTCAGTGCTCAATTCAGCTCCACATCTCCATCCAAATGTCTCAAAGTCACACAGGGAACAATTTTATCCTTGGAATATTTTAAAGCAGAATTCGCCCCCCTGGAATTTCTCTCTGCAGCCATCCCTGCTGAGCGCAGCCTGGAATGTTCCAAAGGGGAGGCCTTGGGAGCACTCCTGTCCTCATTTTGCTGTTGGTTTTCCCTCTTCCAGGTGTTCTGGGCCCTTGGGACTGTGTTTGAAGTGCTCCTGGCAGTGGTGGTGATGCCCACGCTCGGCTGGCGCTGGCTCCTCATCCTTTCTGCCCTCCCACTCCTGCTCTTTGCTGGCCTGTGTTTTGTAGGTATTCCTCAAGGATTCATGTGAATTCCTGCAATTCCCACTCCTCTGCCCCATTCTGTGACCCAGCTGAAGGAAATCAGGACAGTTTTGAGCTCTCTGGTGGTGTCTTCTGTGAAATAACTGAAATAATGACTAAAAAATGCAGTTTCAACAGGGTGCTGGGAAAGACATTCCAGGGAGAGCTGTGTTGATGTGACTGTAACTGCTGGAGGACAATGGAGGGCTGGAATTTTGTGAAATCAAGCCTGGAACCCTGTCCAATTTAATGACTTCTTTCAACTAAGCTCAGTGGAATCAACATTTTATCAAAAGCTGTTGCTATTTCCCTAAATTCTCTTTAAAAACCCTCCCAAATCAGGGATAGAATCTGCAGAGTGCAGGTCAGATTCCAGAATAGGTTCAGTTTTATATTTTGCTATTTATTATGTGATACATTTGCCAGTCACTCAGGCTCCTCATAGATAAATGTCTTCATCAGGTGGTTTAGCAGCCCTTATTATTCCTTAGTTTTTCAGGAATACCTCCAGTTATCCAGGTGTTTAAACCCATACATTTTGGAATGCCAAGAGCATCTTGTAATCTGCTTTACCATTCCTACAGGGAAGGGATAGTGTAAAAAACCTGCAAAACTTCTCAGCAGTTCTCAAGGATAAACCCAAAGGAATGGAAGGGGATCTGAGTTTGTGGGGAAAATGGAGGAGGCATTGCAGTTTTTAAACTGATGAGATGATTCTTGGAATTCTTCAAGCTTAATTCTGTAATCCTTCCTTACATGAGGATCTGCTGAAGTCACTGAGATTCCCTCAAGGAAAATCCCAGAGTTTTTTTGCTGGTTGTGACACCCTCCTGTGTGTGTGCTTTGCTCCCTTAGTGGCTGCCAGAAAGTGCCAGGTATGATGTGTTATCTGGGAACCAGGAGAAGGCTCTGGCCACCCTGAAGAGGATAGCCACAGAAAATGGAGCTCCAATGCCCTTGGGAAAACTGGTGATTTCCAGACAGGTATGTGCAGGTCCCAGGCACCTCCAGAACACTGAAACTGGGGGGGTTGTAAGTAAATAATCTGTTCAATTTTAATGTCTCAATTAGGCATAAAAAAAATGAGGTTTGATCATTTAGGTCTCTTTCCCACCGAGGAAGAGTTGATTTCTCATTTGGAAGTGAAAATCAGATTTAAATGGGCATTGATGTTGTTTAACCTCACTGTTATTAAAGAAAATCAAACCTTGAGGTTGCTGAAGAGCTCAGGTCAGAATTCCCAGCTCTGAACTCATGAGACAAGATAGGATTTGACACTTTAGCTGTCCCTCACCATCCAACTTCTGCTTGTTCCCAACAGGAAGACCGAGGCAAAATGAGGGATCTTTTCACCCCCCATTTCCGCTGGACCACGTTGTTGCTCTGGTTTATTTGGTAAGAGAAAACCTGAAGGTTCAGGGCCAGCACAGCTCTAAATGGAGTTTATTGAAGGAGTTTTACTCAAATACAGCAACTTCCTCCTCATTAAAAAACAACCAGCCAAAAAAAACCCCAACCTGTATTGATTTGTAATTTACTCAACCACCCAATCATTCCCAATCCAATTGCCCTTTAATTTTCTGAATGCTGAAATAGCTTTGTGGTAGGACTTTTGATTCATTTTAAGTTGGCCCAGCTGAAACTTCCTCTCTCATTTGCTTCCTTGCAGGTTTTCCAATGCTTTTTCATATTATGGGTTGGTTTTATTAACTACAGAGCTCTTCCAAGCAGGAGATGTTTGCAGCAGTGAGTATTGCTCCATCTTTTCTTTCTAAAAATGTCCTGTTAAAACTGCTGGAATATCTTTTATTAGATCACCTTCTGCTGGTGGTTTGGCTGAGTTTGAAGTTTACTTTATTTTAAATATTTCCTCATCTCTGCCCAATGCAGAGAGATCCTGCAGTGGTTTTGAGCCCAAAAAGTAAAACAGCAAGACAGCCTTCAAGGCAGATCTGTTATCTGTTCTTCTTGATAAAAAAAGAGGTTGAATAAATATAAGTTTGCAGATTTGACAGGTCTAATTAGTTCTGAGAGAGAGAAACTGCTGCTGTGGAGCTCCTGGGTTCTCAAGATGGGAAAACCTGCTGAGAAAAAAAAGATAATGGTAGGAAATCAACATCCTTTGTGTTGCAGGATTTTTTTAGGGGAAAAAAAAAGGTGCTTTGACTGAGTTAAGAAGAGGCTTGAACAGTTTGATTCCCCAGGGGAGGAATGATTGCATTCAGAACACTTGTAATTAGGGAAAACTGCCTGAAAGTTGGGAAATTATAAAAGGAGGATGGGGAGTGTTGGAGCAGATCCCAGGGTTGAACAGCAGTGAGAGCTCTGAGAGCTCTGACTCAGGTTTGCCTCCCCAGAGGAGGATGCAGCCCTTAAAAACCCTTGTTTTTATAGGGACAGGGGCTTATTCAGTATTCTCAGAGTACAGGAAGTGTTGGGATCTCCATTTGTGTTGGGAGAAACTGAATTAGTGGAGTTAATTCTGTCCTGAGCCCTGGACTGGAAAATAATTCAGGCTGTATAGATGATAAGGAGGTGGAATTTTCAATGAGCTGAGACATCCTGTCACAGTAAACATTATAAATGTCCAATGTTTCCAGGTAAAATCACCAGGCACTGCTCTCCAATGCCCCTCTGACTCTGGATTCCATCCCAGCAGCACATCAGGCATTCAGAAGAGGAATAACAAATCAAAGGGGCAGAATCACTTGGATTTCTATCCCTAAAGGACTTTCCTGAAGTATTTTAAAGGATAGTGGGTGCAGTGAATCCATGTCAGTCCTTCCAGTCCACCCCTTCCTAAATTTCAGCAGTAAGAGGAATAGAGACACAGCAGGAAGGTGAACAGGGAAGAGTTGGCTTAAAATATATTAAATATTTGTGCTTTTTTTCCCTTGCAGTATCCAGCAGAAGGCAGGAAGTTAAAGCCAAGTGCAGCCTCACCTGTGAGTACCTGACAGAGGAAGATTACACTGACCTGCTCTGGACAACCCTGTCAGAATTCCCTGGTAAGGTGCAATGGGAAACACCAGTTTTTCCTTGGAATGGTGTGGGAATGGGCTCTGGCACCAGCAGTGGAACTGGGATGTCTGGCCTGATGCTTCCCACAGCACTCAGAGCTCCTTGCTGTGGCTGTGGATCCTCCCTGCCCTGGGATCACTCCAGAAAAAAATCAGTCATTGCTCTGGGATGGCCCCTCTGAGTGTGGGTTCCAACCCAGAAGCACTTGAGGAAGAGGAAAATCAAAAGGGCAGAAACACTGCAATTTCTATCCACAAATGACTTTGCAGAAGTATTTTCAAAGGGTGATTGGCACAATGAATCCATGGAGAACTTGCTCCCTAAATCTCTGTGTCCTGATCCTGTGATTTTCAGGCTATTCCAGTGAATTTCAGTGGACAGTTTGGCACAGGACAAGCAAAGGAGAGTGAAACAGCCATTGATCCTTCAGATGGAGGTGATCTCTCAGTGTTAATGATTGAAACAACACCAGAGACAGAGCTCAGGATATTTTCACTCTCCTGGATCATAATTTCAGGGCTAAAAACTCAAGGAGAAGCCACCTAATTAATGATCATTTGCAAGTATGATTGATAAATATGCACAGTCATTCCTAAGGGGAGTGTGCTGTCATTTTGGGAAGGACACCCAGAGAAAAGAGTGAGTACCTTGGATTGGTGCTGTGGCTGAAAGGTCTGGTTTGATCCTCACACACACCGAGGTGGGAGTGAGAAATATTGGCAGGATACCCCTGGATGTGTCACTAATGCTGGAATAATCCCCACTCCTGCTGTGCATCAGCTTTCAAAAGGATCTGGGAAAATTGCATTGGAAGGAAGACAACACAGTCAGATTTACTGAGCTTGACCTATTCCCTACCAAAAAGCAGCTGAGAAATCATTTGGTGAAACATCTAAATAACAGAATGGAAACAAAATACCCTGTTCTAAAGAGCCCTTAAATCCAGCAGGGAATAATGGCCAGAAGTTGAACAAAAGTTCTTCCAGTGAGCCATAAGCAGGTGTTTTAGGCATTCACCTCAGCAATCCCTGGATGGGAGTGTGGATTTGTGGATCTGGGAGCTTGGAGCAGGACTCAGCAGCTGGGACACAGAATTCCTGTTTTCACATGACACCCATCCTACAGCCCTGCCTGGGGCCAGCAAAGGACTGGAAAGAGAGACCAAAATTTCCAATCTAAACCACCCAGGCTGTGTCAAATCTGCTGCAGCTCCACTTTGCTCAGTTCCCAAGGCTCTCCTGGTCTCTTCCCACAGGTGTGTTGGTGACCCTGTGGATCATCGACCGCATCGGCCGCAAGAAAACCATGGCCCTGTCCTTCCTTGTCTTCTCCTTCTGCAGCCTCCTGCTCTTTCTCTGTGTTGGAAGGTGAGTCCAGCCCAGGGAACAACTGGAGGAAAGGATTTCCCCACACTCTCTCTTGGTTGTGGTGGGAGAACTGGGAGTGGTGGTTTGAAAAGCCGTGGGATGGTCGTGTTCAGATGGAGAAAGATTAAAGGCTGGGGTTGGATTTTCTCACCAGAGTTTGGAAGGGAAGTGAAGGTGAATTCCAAGTGAACCCAGCAGATTATACTGGACATTCCCAAACTCTGCTCTCCTCTTTCTTCTCACAGAAATGTTCTTACTGTGCTGCTCTTCATTGCAAGAGCTTTTATTTCAGGAGGATTTCAAGCTGCCTATGTTTACACTCCTGAGGTAAGGGGGTTGCTCTGGTGATGGGAATATTCAAGGGGAGGGAGAACAGGGTGGGAAAGTCATTTTGATGACCTGTTCCAAATGGACCCCCCCCCAGACTGGAGCTGTACATCCCATTGTCACTGTGTAACACAATGTGCTGTGGCACCAATTACTAATTCCCATCAGGAGTGGAAGGAGGAGAACTTCCCACTGGCCTTGATGGGTTGATGTTTTCTCCACAGGTTTATCCCACAGCCACACGAGCTTTGGGCCTGGGATCGTGCAGTGGAATGGCCAGAGTGGGAGCCCTCATAACCCCCTTCATTGCACAGGTAAACCCCTTCTCCTCTGTCACTGGAGGCACAGCAAGCTTGGACATGGTCTTGAAGGTCTTTTCCAGCTTTAACAATTCCATAATTCTATGAGGGTGATGGAGAACCTGCTTTTCTTCCACTATCCCAGGTTGCTCCAAGCCCCATCCAGCCTGGCCCTGGACATTTCCAGGGATGAGGCAGCCACAGCTTTTCTGGCCAACCTGTGCCAGGACCTCCCACCCTCACAGGGAAGGATTCCTTCCTAAAATCCAGTCTGACCCTGCCTTCTGAGAGTTTAAAACCACTGTCCCTTGTCCTGGTACCATCTATAAAATGCCCCCTCTCCCTCCTTTCCAGAAGCTTCAAGTTAACCTTTTTCCCAGTACTACAACTAAAATTTCTGTTGCTCCATCCGTGCTGTTTCCATGCTGAGGTGCTGGTTTGCATTCCCTGCCCTTTTCCTGCAGGTGATGTTGGAATCTTCAGTCTATCTGACTCTGGTGGTTTACAGTGGCTGCTGCCTTCTGGCTGCCCTGGCCTCCTGCTTCCTGCCCATCGAGACCAAAGGCCGTGGCCTCCAGGAGTCCAGCCACAAGGAATGGGGCCAGGAGATGGTGGGCAGAGGATCTCATTCCCCAGGGGAATCACAGGAATGAGGGGACATGGAAACCTGCTGGAAGAATGAAGGATAGGAGCAAGAAGTCTCACAAAACCTCTGAGCCCGAAGCATGGAAAGCTGACCACCATCACTGCCAACGTCACGTGTCAAACTGCAGGAGTTTGGGGTCAAACCACAACCAATTGTGTTTCTGCTGCTCTTTGCTCACACTCATAAAAACTGTCTGGATGGAGAGGCCTTTGATCCAAGATGTCCTTGGAAGTTCAGCAGGAGGGGTTTCTCTTCAGTCTGTCGTGCTTGCATGGTCAGCTCTTCAGCTTAAAATGTCCCGTGCCAAGCAAATGCCAAGTGACTGCAGCCCAGCATAAGCTGTCATTAAAACACTGAGCTCTTGATACCTAAAACCAAAAGGTTCATGTTTAGTGTGGCCCTGGCCTGGCACAGGGTGGATTCCAAACCCTACGCTATGGATTAAATGCCTGCCTTGCACTTTTAGCCATCAAAATCACCACCAAAATGTGGTTCTGGTAAACCAGCCCGGGCTTTCCAGTTGGGTTCTGTTCCTGGAGAGTAGATTGCTTGGAAACTAATTCCTGATTGTTTGTCCCATCCCAAGTGGGTTAGTTGGAGCAGGGAGGGTGGGGTTTGCTGCAGAGCTGGGACCTTGTAGCAGAAATGTAAATCACAGTCATTAAGGTTGGAAAAGACCTCCAAGCTCAAGTCCAATGTGTAAATCCTCATGGTTTGCAACAGCATTGGACTTCTCTGGTATTGCCAGGGACCTTGAGCTCTCTGTCTGTTGCTTGGGGTGAGGAGGTTCTCACTCCTGTGGCTCTCTGTGTGGATCCAGGTGTGTCCCTGCTCCATTACCTGGGCATATCCTCACGGTGGGGTGGCCCCAGCCAGAGTCAGAAGCGCCGCTGTTGGGATGGAGCAGCTCCCTGACAGCTGGGCAGGACCTTTCCTGCTGATTGTACATTGACTGGTGACAAAGGAATGTAGCTGGAATAACTGAACAAAACCGTGGGAAGAGCCCATCTGCAGTGACCTTGGATGAGGAACACCCCTCCTTCAGGTGTGGCTCCTCAAGGGATGATCCTTCTCTTGTCAGGGAATGTGACGGAGCTCAGGTGAGGAAAAGCTCCTCTGGTTTGTCACAAACCTGTCCCTGGGCACAAGGCAGGTGGCAGAGTCTGTGGGAATGTGTAAGGATCTGAGATGTGCCTCAGCCAGGTCTCAGTGTATTTTCAGTTTTCCAGACCTTGGGGGACACAGCCAAATGTGGGTGAGATGGAATTGCTGAGGCTGTGGAAGCACTGGGGGTTTATGGTCTGTCTGAGCAGGTGAACACAGTTTTACAGTTGAATATTTTAAGTATCCTGGGAAGCAGGTCCCATTCCTGGGGTCAGGAATAGGTCTTCAAGTCCATGTTTGGCTCAGTACAAGTGAGCACTGTTGGGCTCAGCTGTCACTGAGGGTCACAGCTCTGAGGTCACTGCAATGCTCCACCAAGTGCCAGGCTGCTCTTTTGGAGGCTGAGGGACAAACAGGAGTGGATAATTCCTTAAAGAAACCTAGGAAACTCAGGCTGATGGAAAAGGCCAAAGAAATTGTTGATACTGTGTGAGGGGGCGTGTTCTGCTGAGAGCAGAGCTTGCCAAGGCACCCAGGGTCCATGCAGTCCCACTGGAGGGTGGTGACTCAGTGAAGGATCCCAGGAATGGTTGGTGGGAACAGACAAACTTGGCTTTTCCCGGCGAGATGAAAATGAACTCAGCTCCCAGGGGATCCCTGGGATCCCTGGGCTCAGCTCTGGGTGGTGGCACAGAACCCTCTGCCTGTTCCAGCTGGGTTGGTTCTCTCTGTCTCCCCTATCCCTGTGTCCTCAAGCTCCAGTTGATCCCAGTAAACAGACAGGGCTCTCGTGGCCCTGACAGCAGCCACACCTCACTTGTTCACCTCCTTCTGCCAGGCTGCAGTTGGGTCCTTCTCCCTGTGAGCCTGGGGCAGCCTGGAGCAGAGCCAGAGGGACTCGTTCCATGGAATACCAGAATCCCAAAGTGATTTGGGTTGGGAAGGGGCCTTAAAGCTCATCCAGTCCCACCCCCTGCTGTGGGCAGGGACACCTTCCACTATCCCAGCCTGCTCCAAGCCCCATCCAACATGGCTTTGAGCACTTCCAGGGATAAGAAGTCCACAGCCTCTCTGCTTTCCCTTGGGCTGGCCTCTGATGTGCTGGATATGGGACACAGCAGTGAGGAAGCAGATCCTGGATGGGTTTAATCAGATGTTATCCCACATGTGTGGCCAGTGAGCTGGAACACCTGCTGGGCTGGGATCTCCTGGGCTGGGATCTGCTGGAGCTGGGTTTGCCTTTGCACAGTCAGGCTGTTCACCCCTCAGTGACAGCTCTGACATCCCATCCCTGTCCTCCTGCTGATGGAGGCCCTCGAGGCCATTCCAGTCCCCTAAGTGCTTCCATGCCTCCTTCCTTGGGCTTGCCATGAGCTGTATTTGCATCCCAAAACTCTGGAACTGAGCCTGGGTAGAGGTGACAGAGGATCCAAAGTACAGGACAGGCCTGGCCTGAAGGAACCCCAGTTTGTTACTCATTGCCTTGAGTTAAAACTCTGCTTTCCCTGGTTTAATGTTCACATCTCACTTCTATTTTTTAGGTGAATATTCAGCAGTTTTAAAGAATTGCATTCAGCAGCCTTTAGAGAGTTTTAGGTGAAGTTTATCTGTTTGTGCACACCTGGATCCTACAGATAAGCTACTTCCCAGGTAAAGATTTATAGGGAATGCAACGTTTTCCATGCTGTGACATTTACAGTGCTAACCAAAATATGGAAGGCGTTTTTGCTTTTCACTTTTTATGAATTCTGCACTAAAAAAAAATCTATTTAATGATAGAAATACCAAGATTGGTCCTGCTGGCAATTTGATTTTGTTAAAGCTTGATCCAAAGCTTGCTGAAATCTGGGAAAATCTCCCATGGATTTCCATGGACTTTGGATTAGCTGAAGGAAACAGAGAGGTAGGAGCCCACCACAGCTGATCTCACCTGGCTGAATTCAGCAGGAGGCCATTGGGCACTGGAGAAACAGAGCTGGAATTCAGGATTTGCAGGAATTTGCATATAATTAATACAAGAAGTCCATTTTAGCTTGTTCACTGAGAACACTGGGGCTGACACACACCAGTTATAAATCACCACCAAGAGATTCTATCAGTAGGGCAGCACCCTTTAGGTACAAAATAAACTTCCAAAAGAATCCTTTTCCACACTGAGTATTTTTCACTGGTGAAAGAATTACTGCAACTGCTTCATTTCAAAACTGGAAAGTGAGATCCTTTGGAATTCAAACAGAACTGTGGGATTCAGATTTGCCAAGTGTCCAAGATATCAACGTGCCAAGCTGGCGTGGGAACCTAATTCCCCAAGTGTGCTTGGATGGAATGATTTGTTATTCCCAAATACTTGCTGAAAGAGCAGTGAATGTTTCCATGTCTGAATGTACAGTTTCTAAGCTGGATTTACATTTTAATGTTGAAAATCTTGGTGTATCTCAAGCTTGTTGTAAAATACTCCTCTGGTTCCTGTTCCCGACGCAGCGTTGGAGAGTTGAATTCCACGTTAGATATTTTATGTTAAACAAATAAATAGTTTTTTCAGGAAATAAGTTTTTGGTTCTTCTGGGGGATGTTTAGGGGGGGTCATAATTTTGCAATTTTTTTGTTTTGGTGTTCAGAGGTTTGAGCTCCAGGGCTCAGCACTCTGAAGGTCTGACTCGTTTTCTGGGTGTTTCTTATACTTAGATGTAAAGAAAAGTCACAGGATTCCTGTTCCCATTGTAAGTAACCCCACTACAGCAAAATACTGTGGATGCTCCATCCCTGGAAGTGTTCCAGGCAAGGTTGGACAGGGCTTGGAGCAGCCTGGTGTAGTTAAAGGTGTCCCTGCCCATGGCAGGGGGTGGGACTGGATGAGCTTCAAGCTCCCTTCCCAAACCATTCTAAGATTCTGTGATTTTTTTAACTTCTCTTAAATCTTTAATTGATTTTCATATTTAATTCAGTTTGGGCACTAAACCCCAGCCAGTTTGGCCTCTTCCCTGGGTGTGTTGGCATCAGGTGGTTCCACACATGTCTGGACTTTGGGGCAGGGAGGGTTCCTTCTACTAATTTACATTTTAATAGAAACCTTTCATTTCCCTATCGTTTTTCTAGACCATAATTATGTGCCCAACCCTGTTTTGCTCTGCTCTGTCACTGATAAATTCTTATTTTGATGTCTAATAATTTACAGGCAGGAGGTGCTTCGAGGATGAGTCAAAATGACTAACGAGCTGTAAATCCTTCTCATGCTAATGCAGGGTGTTCTCATCCCAGAGTGCATCCAACTTCCTTCTCCCAGCCTGGTATGCAGAGCCTTGCTCCTGGGAAAGGAAATAGTTGGGAGCTAGAAGGGTTTGAGTGGCTGAAGTAATGCGGGGGGGGGGGGATTTTTTTTTTTCTGTGGTTACTTTTTGGCATCCCTGGGCTTTTCTAAAGCTCATTCTCAGGATCATGGAATATCCTGAGCTGGAAGGGACTCACAGGGATCATCCAGTCCAACCCCTGGCCCTGCACAGACACCCCAACAATCCCACCCTGTGCCTGAAAGCTTTGTCCAAACGCTCCTTGAGGTCTGGCAGGAGTTTTCCCAAATGCCAGAGCTGCTGTTTGCTGACTTCCCTGATACTTGGTGTGCTTCCAGCTTTGTTCTGGGTCACAGGAGATCCTTGTGGAGAATTGAGAGTTCCTGAATGTGCTGACACTGGACACAGGAGGTGCTGTTTCTTGTGTGTCAAAGGACATGCAGGAATTGTCCAGACCCCATTCCCCGACCTCTCCTTGGCCTCAGGAGTGAACTTCAATCCCTTGGTGGGGAGTTTGCCCAGAGAAGCTGTGGCTGCTCCATCCCTGGAAGTGTCCAAGGCCAGGTTGGACAGGGATTGGAGCAACCTGGGATGGTGGAAGGTGTCCCTGCCCGTGGCAGGGGGGGGTGGGATTTGATGTTCTTCAAGGTTCCTTCTTTGATTTCTGTGAGTTCTTAATGCCCTGGGGACTGTCAGCAACACAGACCTTCACATGATGATATTCCAGGTTCCCTGGTCTGCTCAGAATCTGGAGTGATGACTTCTACTCCTGCAGGATGAAATGTTTAGGAAAAATGTGTGTGGAGACCTGGAATGCTGATTTGCTGGGCTGTTTCTGTGGAATCAGCATTTGAAGCCCTACCTGTGCCATCACTACGAGGAAGAAGCATCACACACACGAGATTTGAATATTCCCTTTATTGGTCACACAGATTAAATTGCAGCCTTTAGAAAACAAACAGAATTAACCTGCAAATAAAATTACAGATCAGCTCATTGCTGTTTGCCAAGAGGCTGTGTGAGATCACAGGGCAGTGGCTCCTGCAGGCTCTGAGATCACGAGAATCAGCTGCCTTTTGCCAGGTGTACAATGATTTCCTACATCCAGAGGAATTTTCCCAAAATCACCAAAGTGGGGCTGGATTTACAGCAGAGAACATGCTCCCCAATGTCTCATATTTGGGATAAGTGAAACCAAGGGGATCCAGTTCCCTTGGATGGCTTCTCCTGAGGTGGGGTCACAGACCACTGGGTTCAGTGTTAATCAGCAGGGAATCTTCTCCAGCCTCTGTTTTCCTTTGCCCACCCTTTTCCTGATTTTACCCAGTGACTGCAACATCTCAGATGAGCTACCAGGGAAGCTGGAAATTCTTTGGACAGACTGGGCATGGCAGTGGCTCCCAGTTTTCCAGCTGTGTTTGCTAAGCACAGCACGGAGATGCACTCGGGCATCCCCCGTGGCCGAGGTGGGGCTGCAGCACAGCCCAGGCTGCTGAGCTATTCCTGGCACATGGAATCATCAGGAGAGAGGAGCTGCATCACCAATGAGTAAGGAACAGTTGGCTTATCCCCACGGGAGAGTGAGCCAGGCACTGTGCTGGGCTCACAACAGCCTTTGCATTTGAGGCTTTCTGCCCTTCCAGCGCCCTGCCTGCGATGGTTTGTAAAGGAGGAAAGACACGTGGAGTGGGAAATCAGCCAGGCTGCATCTTCAGAACAGTGGTTTGGGTCCGCAGCAGCATCCCTGGATGCCCCAGAAAGTCCTGCACCTCCTCTGGGAGGCACAACCCTTCCCCAGCCAGCCCCTCTCTCCGAGCTGTGTCCCACAGCTGGGAGAAATGGGAAGCTGATGGGCCCGTGGGAGTTTTAGGGACAAGAAGAGCTATTTTCTTATGCTCTCTGCTATATATAGAGCCTGGCAGGTCCACAGGGCTGGAACAAGTTGCTTTTGTTGCTAAAACATCGTTTGGAAAGGCCATTTTAGGCAAGTGCTGCTGTCTGGGGCCAGCTACACTAACCAGGTGCTGCAGCCCGAGCTTTGTCCTGGCAGGAATGGGAACAAAACTGGTGTCACTCAGGCACGTGCTCCCAGAGCCCAGGAGCTTCAGAGCTTCTTCCTACTAAGGAGCTTTTGCCTCCTGGGGGGAGCCTGTAAATCTAATTACACACAGGGTGTTGGAGCAGCCAGCAGAGCCCTCAGGTGTCCCCAGCTCCGTTTCAGATCCTGTCCCCCGGTGCAGATGAAGTGCAGGACTGCCCAGGGTTCAGCTGAACCCTGCCTGCCCTTTGCAGCCTGATCCCAGACAGCACTCGGTGCACTTTGCCACGGGTAATTAGTCCATATTTGAAAGCCCTTCCTCCAGGCAGGTTGTGGAGGGAGCGGAGCCACCTGGAAAACGGCAGCAGCTGGAAATGCACCGCTGTGAGCCAGAGCTGGAGCAGGATCGAGCAGCCCCGCGCGTGTCCATCCCTGCGTTGTTCCCTTCATCCCGCCGCGAGTCCTAAACTCCTGCTGCCCGATATTCCGGGGAGCAGGAGCTCACAGGCGGGGCCCTGGGGGGCTGCCCAGCTGCTGCTTCTCCTGCAGGATGGTCCCGAAGAGCCGCGCCGCCGCCACGGCACAGCCCCAGTGGATGGTGATGCCGAACCCTCCGTGGCCGTAGTTGTGAATCACCTGGGGGGAACCGCGGAATCGCAGGATGGGTCGGAGGAGACCTCACAGCCCCGTCCTGTCCCACCCCCTGCTGTGGGCAGGGACATCTCTTACTAGCCCAGGATGCTCCAAGCCCTGTCCAACCTTATCCCTGAGCACTTCCAGGGATGGGACAGCCACATCAATAATTTGTTTCGGCGTCTCTGACATTTATCCCTGGGCTCAAAGATTCCCTCGCTGCTGATGAGGAGATGGAGCACGGGACAGCGAGGGCTTGTTTACCACAGCCCCGGGCACGGTGACCGGGGCACAATTAACACAGTCATTAATTACAGCCAGCCCCGGGGCTGTGCAGGTACCTCTGCCTGCAGGCTCCCGAGGCGGATGCTCTCCCGCTCCAGGCGCACCGAGGGCCGGGCTGGTCTCAGGCCACTCCACTCCCCGACGATCTTCGCCTTCTGGAAGCAAAAGCACATCAGCGCCGCAAAGCTTTCCTTGGAATCCCACCAGCCAGAGCTCACGGCACCGGAGAGCCCCGAGATGAGCGGGGACAGGGGGTTCCCCACCCTGCAGCAGCTCCAGGCGGAACAATCTGGGATGGCAGCGCCAGCCTGGCAAATCCCTGTGCCAAAGCCCCACGCCACCTTTCCTGCTAATCCAGGGAATAACAGCAGCGCTGGGAGTGGACACGAACCAGCCCCACCCCACAAAACCCTTCTCTAAAGCTGTGGGGAAAACTCCCAGAGCTCAGGTTCTATTTTTTACCGGCTCCACGGGTAATTATTATCCCTACAAACCTCATCCCGTGCCCGCCCCAGCCCCGCCTGTCCCTCAGCCGGGCGGAAGAGCCCCGGGTGTGCGTGATGGACACAAGGAAACCCCGACTCACGGAAACATCGAGGTGCTGTGGGCACCTGAGCCCCCCAGCTCCCCGTGCCCCATACTGGGTCACCCACCTGGAGAGCCGGGAGCAGCCGGCAGCAGCTGTCCCAGATGAATTTGTGATCCTTGGCACTGTTTTCCTCGCTCCAGTTTCCGTGCTGGTAAATCCCTCCCAGCACTGTGAACTCGCTCCTGCACAAAGGAGACACAACGGTGGTGACTTGTCCCCAGCTGTCCCCTGTGGGGCCACCACGTGGAGGGACACTGTGTGAGTGTGCTGTTGGATCCTGCTACACCCTGAGCCTGCAGAAGATTCCTGTGGGAGAAACTCCCACACGGAGCAGGCGGAGAGCGGTGCCCGCACGTCTGCTCGTGAACAAATCACTCATTAAATCCTGTCAGCTCTTCCTTGTCTGGGCAAAGCAGACAGATAATTCCATCCTTATCAAACAGGTCTGCTCCTGCCTGGCTCAGGAAGAGCTGGAAAGAACGGGATGGCTCTGGAGGGGACACAGAGAACAGAGTGGTGCTGCTGCCCCAAACTCCTGCGGATGAACAGAGGATAAGAGGCAGGTTAAGGCTGAGGGGGGGGGGTCTGGAGGGGTCTGTGCTGGCTGGACCCTTCCAAAACTTTGCTTGATCGTTGGGAAGCACAAAAGTAAAAGGAGGGACTCTCCAGGGCTGAGCTCTGCAGCAGGGAAGGGGTTAGGGTGAGCACTAGATCCAGCTCTTCCTTTGGGATCAGCCTGGTGCCCAGCTCTGACAGCTTGAACTAAAACAAGCTCAGGCAGAGGAATTCATTTGTAGCTGGGACTGTGATCAGGAATCACTTGGAAAATGCTGTGTGGGGGCTGTGAGCCTGCAAAGCTCCTGGTTACATCCTGGTTTATTGCCTAAGCCTGAAATGTTAGGACAATAGGAAGTGCCAGAGATGCAGCATTCAAATTCCAGCTTAAAGACCCCTCTCCACTGCCAGAGCAGGGTCACTGCAGGCCCTTGGGAGGAAGCAGAGCTGGGATGAACAGCAGATGGATTTATTTATCCCATGGTGCAGCTCCCTGGGCAGGGCCAGGACTTGGACCTGATTCTTGTGGTCCCTTCCAGCTCAGGATATTCCATGATTCTGTGATAAACCCAATGAGATGCCCCCAGGCTCACCAGCAGCTCAGGAGACAGCGAGGGGAAGGCTGAGCTTTCCTGGGTAAGTTTGTTGAATTAAAAACAATTCCTGCCCTGTTTTTATGAGAGCATGGATCAGCAGTGCCCTTCCCCACCCTGAGCTGCTGCAACACAGTTTGGTCCACACTGTTGATAATAAAGATGGCTATAAATGTGAAAACAAAATATCTCCCCCAAAATACCCACTCCACTGGCAGTGTTTGGCTGTTCTGGGGACTTGGCCAGGGCTGAGTTGGCTTTGGTGGGATTTAGTCCTTGGAAAAGGACAGGACATCAAAGCACAGTGGTGCAGGGAGCTCCCTTGCTTTGCTGCCCACGTCCTTCTGCTCCCCTCCCACACGGCCAAGAAAAGCACCAGGGATGAAGCCAGGCCTGGCAGACACCAGCAGGAGCCGTGTCCCAGCTGAGGTTTTGGGGACACAGACAGAGGAGTGTCACCAGTGCCAGCCAGCCCCGCCTTGGCCATGTCACCTACCCCGGGATGACGTAGGGCGAGCTGTAGATCCCGGATTTCAAGTCGTGAGTGATGATGAAATGCTTCACCCACGGGGCCAGGACCTGGGAGAGGAAGGGGAGGAGGTCAGAGCTGGAGAGTGGTGCCAGGCTAAGGGGACAGAGGGAGGGACATGGGGGTCCAGCTGTGGGACCCTCCCTTAGCTCTGTGTTCCCACTGCTGGCTCCCCTGGGAAGACAGACAGAAGTGCAGGTAGGGAGGAGCTTCCTACTCGCCAGTGTTTCCCAGATAATCATCCTTTGCTCCCAAGGATTTGATACCTTTTTATTATCAGCCCTGTGCCTCTGACCTCCCCCAGGCCTCACCCTGTGGAGAAGCAGGCTGGAGACTGAGGACATTCCCATGGCTGAACCAGGAATGGGATCCCGGTTGGTTTCACGTTACTGGGAAGCAGGACCTGATCCCAGTGTGCTCCAGCCACAAGCCTGTGGTTTTCCCCAGAGGGCACAGACACTCCTCGTGGTAACAGATGGGTTTTTGGGAAGCCCCCAGGCCTTCCCCAGCTCACCTTGATGACCTGGCCCCGGCCAGGCTGCAGCTCTGGGTCGGGCTGCAGGTCCCCCGCTCGTATCCCGCTGCAGTTCAGCACCACATCCACACCCTGGGAAAACAGCTGAGGAGAGAGGGGCAGGCTGGGAGCAGCACACGGGGATGCTGCCTCAGAGGCACAACATTCCTGCTTCCAAATGAGCCAAGTGCTCTTTCCAACAGTCAGGGAATGGAGAAACCATAAGGGCCAGATCCAGGACACAGCTTGCCCAGCCAGCTCCTGCTGACAGCCCATGTGTGCCACCAAGCCATTCCAGGGAAAGCTGCCAATCCATGCTGGGTAAATGCCCTGCCCCATCCCCTCCCAACCACCTCTTGATGCCAAAGACCCTTTATCTTTCCTGGTAGAATTTATTTCCTGCATCTTGGCATAGTCTTGCCCCTGTCCCTTGGCCCATCACTCCTGCCAAGGAATAGCCCAGAGCAGCACCTGCCTGCTGGATGCTGTTCTCCACTCTGGGATGGGGCTGTGCCCTCTGCCCTGGCTCCACATCCCCACTCACCTCCTGGAAAGACTCCACCTTCTTATGGAAAAACTTCACTCCCCTCTGTGTCAGCCTGGGAAGCAAAAGTTCATTTGTTACTGGCAAATTAAAAGCAAATGTTCAATACCAGGACTCCTGCTCAGCATCAGAAATTACTGGAATAAAATCAAGCCCCAAATTCTTCTAAAGCCAAAAGAGCTTGGATGCAGCTCCAAGTATCCCATTACTTTCATTTTTGCATTGCGAAAACACATTCCTGGGCTCACCATTTCAATGGGGAAACTTTTACCCCACTGGAACAGGGAGCAGGAATCCCAGACCCTTTTTCCTGCTTCCCAGGGATGCATCCCTGCCTGCCCTTTCCTGATGTGCAGGATGAAGATCCACACCTGCAGCCAGAGGAGCCAGGAGCAGCTGCACTCACCTGTTGGTGAGCCAGGGCAGGTAACTCCTGCCCTCCAGCATCAGCGCCGTGTTGAACCAGCCATAGCTGAAACGGGAGGAGAGGAGGCTGTGAGGACCTACAGGAGCCTCCTGCCCCAACATTCCCGACAGCCACTGTGGATCTGGGACCTCAGATCCTCCTGGGATCCTCCTCACACAAGGAGAGCATGATTTCCCCCCATTTTTACAGCATAAACCACCTTTTGCTGGTTTTCCTCTCCCATTTTGACACTGGTGTGGTAAGAGAGGAGCTGGAGTGGTTTCTGTGCTGGGTTCCAGCTTTTTTGGCCATTTGAGCTGTTTCCTACTTATTTTAAGGGGAGCAGCTTTAAAGAAGTGAGGAAATTTCTATGCCTGCAGGTCCTTGTCCCACTGCCCCATGCCAGGGTTGTACCCAGGACTGTCCTACCCAAAAATCAGACTGAAAAATACCTGTAACCAGGGAAGAGTTCGAGTTCCTTTGGTGTCAAGTTCCTGAATCCCAGGACAATGTTCTTCCAGGATGGGTCCTACAGCAGGGAAAGAGTTCTGAGATCTCTGAGTGGGATCACCGTGGCACAGAAGCCATGGGGAGGGATCATGGGACACAGCCCATCCCAGAGGGACACAGGTGGATGTGCAGCTGCCAGCACAGCTGGAGAGGCTCTGTCACTCCCACCCTCCGAGGGCTTGGATGAATTTGCCTTGGGAGCACAGAAAACACCACATCCCAGGCACTGTCACAAGGCAAACTTGGAAATATTGGGAAGCACTGGCTGGGAAGAAGCACAGCCCTGCCCACCCCGGGCAGCCACTGAGCTGGAGCCCTTCCCAGCCCTGGCTGAGCCCTGCTCCTTACCGGCACCGGCTCCGTGAACAGGTTGTAGCCAGAAATGAGGAAAAGCCCCATTTCCTTGGCTGCTGGGGAGTGCAGGTGCCCGAGGAGGTGATCAAATGTCTCTTTATTCCAGAGCCTGTGATGAGAATGGGAGAGTGGTGGCTCTGCCAGCCCCATGGAGCTGTGCCAGGGCAGCTCAGGGGACACAGGGAGGGGGACATGGCACCCATCCTCCTCCTCCTCCTCCTCCTCCTCCTCCTCCTGCTCCTCCTTACGTCTCCTGCAGGTTGCCGTGGTCACTCAGGTAGGGCTGCCACAGCCCGGCCGCCCCATCGCTGGTGGTGTGGGGGGTGAAGTGCTCAGCGTAGACCTCCAGCTGCAGGGAAGGCAGCAGGCCATGGAACTGCTCGTGGATGCACAGGGCGCTGGAGAGCCCGATCACCCCGGCCCCGACCACAGCCACACGCATGGCTCCACCTCCGGCCGGCCACCAGGGCTCCGAGGGCGGTGCGGGGCTGCTGGACAAGCTGGGAACATCACGGGGGAGCATCAGCTCCTGCAGGAGCCTCAGCTGCGCTGCCAGAGCGGCAGGGAAGGGCTGAGATCCTCGTGGCGTGTCTGTGTGCGTTCCTTGTGAAGCCTGCCAGGTCCTCAGCTCTGACCAGGGATCACGGGGAGGGGCTGTGGCTCCTCACAGCCGCCGGGGGATGTGTGTCCATCCCTGCTGTGCCAGCAGAAAAGCTGCAGCTCGGCTCCACTCCTCGCCTGGCACAAGGAGCTCCAGGTGCGCCACGCCCTCGGGATCCTCCTGTGTCTCCCACCAGCCACAGGCTGAGCAGCCGGGGAGATGCTGGAGCACCCACCACCCCGAGGGACCCGTGAACCCTCCATTCCCAGTGACCCAAGGCCACTCTGAGCAGCTCACAACCCTTCCCAGCCGCTGGCACGGGCTGGAGGCAGGAGGTGGGCATGGATAAAAAGGATGGGAGGCAGCAGGCGTTTCCCAGGGAGCAATGCCAGGTGTGGTGAGTGCAAGGCTGGATCCTCACACCACTGAGGCTGCACATGAGAGTGGCTGTGCCACCACCCGAAACCCTTCCAGGCACGGCTGGGAGAATGGCTGTGGGCAAATTCCGGCTGCAAAGAGGAGCTGCAGCCCCTCCCCATCCTCTGATTCCCTGTTGGCAGCGCCATCTCGCCTTGGAAAAGCCCTGCGGTCACTGCCCGTGCAGGGAGCAGACAGGGAACACTTTGGGGAAGGGCTGGGGGTGCAGATCCTTGGCTGGTTCTGGGAGCAGGAATAAATTCCAGCCCAGAGGGGGTTTTTTGGACAAGGTGAAGTCCAGCATCTCTGCTGTGACAACAGGGGGGCTGACATTGGCCGGGATCGAGGGATGAATCAGCAGCAGCAGGAGCTGTTTCCCATCTGCCGTGGTTTTATAACCCACGGGGAGCAGGGTCACCTCCTCCACCTGGGACAGCGACTCGCCCCTGCTGCCCCACAGCACCAGCTGAGCAGGATCCACCAAAAAATAACGGGAATACACATTTTCCACCAGTTTACCTGCGGAGTGCGGGGTCCCCCGAGCAGTCGCTGCCGCGCCCAGAGGCTGCACAGAGCCAGAGCTGTTGTCGCAGCCCAGCAGGGCAAGGTCTGAGTGTCCAGAGCAGCGGGGCCAAAGTCTGCCCTGGCCCCGGGGAGGCGGAATTCCCACGTGGTGCCTGCCGAAGTCATGGGAAACGGGGTCACCACCGGCGGTGGCAAAACGCCATCCCTGACGCTCGTCTCCATGGTGACCGCCGGCCATCCAGGACACGGGGATGTGTTTAGTGGGTGGTCTTGGAGGTCTTTTCCAACAGCCATGATTCTGGGAATTCCAGCATCTGCGTTTGCAGAATCACTTAGACCACTGAGATCAACCTTTGACTGATCACAGTCTTGTCAGCTAGACCAGAGCACTAACGCCACATCCAGTGGCTTCTCGAGCACATGATTCCTGTGGGATCTGGAAAAACTGGGTGCTTCTGGAAAAATTGGGTGGCTCAGGTTTTGGGTAGGACGAGAAGCTGAGGGAATGGGGACTGTTCAGCCGGGTAAAGAGAAGGCTTTAGAGGGACCTAATTGTGGCTTTCCAGTACCCAAAGGCAGCCTGCTGGAAAAAAATGGAGAGTGACAAGGCCCTGGAGCGACAGGACAAGGGGAAATGGCTTCAAAGAGCAGCCTTAGATGGGATATTGGGAAGAAATTCCTTCCTGTGAGGGTGGGGAGGCCTTGCCCAGAGAAGCTGTGGCTGCCCCATGCCTGGCAGTGTCCAGGGCCAGACCGGACGGGGTTTGGAGCACCCTGGGACAGTGGAAAGGGTCCCTGCCCGTGGAATGGGATATTGGGGTGGGACGGGGCGGGATTTGGGGGGCCGAGAGGCCCCGCCCATCACACAAACCCCG
>VZRX01023008.1:0-11776 GCA_013398075.1 Notiomystis cincta | reverse complement strand
TTTATATATAGATATATATATATTTATAAATTACATGATAAAAAAGTTGAGCTAAAAATATTACCTTGAAGAAGTAGAAACTATAGCCTGTAAGTCTGTATCCAAAAGACACTCTACATTGTTTAGATTTAATATATGTTGTTTTAAAGAATAAAAATACCTAATAGATTTTTAATAGTGAGGCTTGTAATTTTTGAGTTTACAATTTATATTGATATCAAAATAGCTGTGGTGAGCTGACCATGGCTGGCCATCAGCCCACTCTACCATGCTCCCTCCATCAACATGATGGAGGAGAAAATACAGCAAAAGATCATGGATCAAAATAAGGGAGTTTGTTCAGTAATTAATCTCACAAGCAAGACTGACTCATCTAGGAGAAATGACACTTCTCCAATATGGATCCTTCCCATGGGCTACAGCTCTTCACAAACTGCCCCAGTGCGGATTCCTTCCATAGGATTCATTTCATCAGGAACAGGCTGCTCCAGCATGGTCCCCCCACAGGGTGCCAGGTCCTGCCCACAAATCTGCTCCAACATGGGCTCCTCTGTCATAGGCCCTGCCAGGAGCCCGCTCCATGTGGGCTCTCCATAGTGTGCACTTGCTCTGGTGGGGTCTCCTCCACAGGCTGCAGGAGGATCTCTGCTCCCCTGCTGACCTCCATGGGCTGCAGGGGCACAGCTGCCTCACCATGGGCTGCACCACGGGCTGCAGGGGAATCTCCACTCTGGCACCTGGAGCAGCTCCTCCCTCTCCTTCTCCACTGAACTGGGTGTGAGCAAGGCTGTTTCCAGCACATATTCTCATCCTTTCTCTGGTTGGTATTTGTTCTTGCTTAGGATTGTCCCCCTTTATTAACTCTGTTATCCCAGTGGTGCTACTGCTGTGGCTGTTGGGCCACACTGGGTCTATCTCGGAGCCGGCTGGCATTGACTCTGTTGGAAGTTCTTCTGACAGCTTCTCAGAGAAGCCACATCTACAGCATCTCCTTCCTTGCCTTGTCTGCCACTTTTAAGAGTTTATCTATGCTTAAATTTATTCTTTCATAAAGTAGAGCAACTTAACATTTGTGATATAACTCCTCGTTTCAGTAGACAGGATTATGCTGTTATACACAGATGATGGTTTAAAATGAGGAGCACATAAACTCGCAGAAACAAAGCTCCTTTTTTTTTTCCCTTCATGCAAATGCCTCTAATAACAAGAGAAGTCAGAAAATTACAGAGTGCCTGTGACATATAGGTTATTTTTTCAGAAGAAAATATTTTTTGAATATCATCTGGCCTCTAGGAAAAATAGTTAAAGCTTTCAAAAAGCATTTCATATTAGCAAAATATTAATATCATGTAAGCATGATTTTATTTTGTGAATTTTGCAATATCCAAAGGAGAAGAACACAGTTATTACCTGGGAATTTGAGAGGGCTTATTAAGAAATTAATTCAATAAAAGGGAAGCATAAGAAATATCTTGTTACTGGATAGGATTAGGATAGAGTGGTGTCTTGTAAGGAATCATATTTAGTTCAGCCCTGACAGGGTCTCTTTAAAATGACCTCACATCACTTCCACTGAATGTCTTAGCAGCCTTTTCAGTTATACTCATCTCTACTATCCTGAATATAAAAGCACTGAAATTTTTTGTTTTTGTTTTTGAGGAGTACTGCTTGTATTTTCATCTTAGTTTCGTCATACAGTCATGATGACAGTGGAACCACATTCTGAAGAGTTCAGAAATTGAGTGTTTGGGGATTTTTTTTATATAGCCAAGGTATGTGAAAATAATGTGTTCTGACTAGTGTTTTGTGCTCCCTCAAGGAAGACTTATTTAGCCACCATTTACCTCCTTTTTCTTTTCCTGTAGAGTATAATATTGCTGAATGCAAGATTTGTCTACTTCAATGGAAATTGGTGGAGACGTGGGCCAGCATTTTTCTTTCTCATGTGCTCTTGGAGACAACTGAACAGAAATTCACTAAGACTCACTGCCTGTGCACTTGCATATTTTTAACTTGTTCAAAATTTGGCACAATGTTTTTGCTTATTCCACATCACTGCTTTCTTGTTTTCTTACTATACATTGCTAAAATGTAGTTCTCTGGCTTGCATTCATGTGTCAAAAATCAACTCTATTCCATTGAAATCAATAGCAACTGTCCTAAAAATTTTAAACTGAGATGGCAATGAATCTACTAAAAAAGAAAAAGGCCATTTCTCGTGGCTGTGCAGCTGTGTTCATCCCCTCTTGTACGCCAGCCCAGTGAGGGTGAGTACACTCACCTGTTTCTTTCATGCCTACCCTGCTGTACTGGGCTTGTGTGGACAGGTTTTGGTAGCGAGGGCCAGGATGCTACAGAGGTAGAATCTGAGAGAAGCTGCCAGAAACTTCTCCCATGTCTGGCAGAGCCTATGCCAGCCGGGTCCAAGATGGACCTACCACTTCCAAGGCCGAGCCAATTAGAGAAGATAGCGATGCCTCTGTGATAACATATTTAAGAAGGGAAAAAATTATTACACAGAGGTAATTGCACTCAGAGAAGAGTGGAGTGAGAATATATGAAAGCAACAACTCTGTAGACACCCAGGTCAGTGGAGAAGCAGGGAGAGAAAATGCTCCAAGCACAGAAGCTGAGATTCCCTGTAGCCTGTGGAGAAGGCCATGCTCCTGGAGCTCATGGAGGTCAGTGAGAATGCAGGGACCTGCAGATTCATGGAGAGAAGAGTCCAGAGGTTTCCTGGTAGGACTTGTGACTCCATGGGGGACCCATGTTGGAGCAGGTTGTTCTTGATGAACTGCACCCTGTGGAAAGGCACCCATGCTGGAGCAGTTTGTGAAGGACTGTAGCCTGTGGGGAGGACTCACACTGGAGACATTCATAGAGAATTGTCTTCCGTGGGAGGGACCCCATGTTGAATCAGGGGAAGGACCTCTCTCCCTGAGCAGTGGCAAAACCAAGGTGTAGTGAACTGACTGTAACTCCCATTGCCCAAGAGGACGGAGGAGGTAGAGCCTGGGAAGGAGCGAGGGGTGGGTGAAAGGTGTTTTTAATATTTGTTTTACTTCTCATTATTCTGCTGTGATTTTTATTGGTAATAAGTTCCATAAATATCCCCAAGTTGAGTCAGTTTTGATGGTAATTGGTTTGTGATCTCTGCCTGTCCTTAACTCCTGAACCTTTCATTATGTTTTCTCTCCTCTGACAGTGATAGAGGGGCTTCGGTGGGCACCTGGCTTCCAGACAGGGTCAAGCCACCACATCTGCAAAACTGCCTGTCCTGATATTGCCCACAGGCATGGAGCAATCTTGGACATAAGACATGAGCCAGGAAACCTGTAACATTTTGCAGCAAAAAAACCTTTTAGGGTCAGTCCTACTGTATCTGTTTTCCTCAGGGCTGTTGCAGGACCTATATTCTTAGCCATCCTCATTAAAAGAAGTCCATGGTTTACTCTGATTTATTGTATTGTGTTTCAAAACCTCACTGAAAACTATGGCTGATTTATGCAGTAATTGTGAACACTAGTGTTACATGATGACTGACTGTTTTGATACTTCAAACTCTGTCTCCAGGGCAAAATTATGCTGTGTTCACAGCAAACAGTGCTAACATTCATTGAGCAGGATACCTGTACCATCCTATCAGCTAACTATCCCAGTTATCTGGATGATAAGAATATTGATATGAAGCTCAACTATTCTTTCTTACAAGTTTTAAATGTATTTTCTGGTAATTCAAGAGCTCTAAGTGCTGCCTGTAAGATCAAGATGGTCATAAAGTCTCCATAACCTGAAGCACACTTCTAAAATCTGTTCAGAGATAAACTGCTGTTTCCAGCCCTGTGATGGCTGGATGTAGTTCAAATATAAGGAAAACTATCAACACTTACTTCTACCAGGTCATCCAGTGCTGTTTGCCAGAGTTTCTCTTAAGATTTGCACCTCTTGCTGAATTTGTGAGAACTGTCCAGGAATTTTTCTTCTGTATGTATGTACAAAGCTGCCACAACAGAGTGAGAATGCAGTCCATGTGAGTTTGAAATTAGTGCCTGTTATAGATGTGAAAGCACAGTAAGATTCTCACTATATTTGTTACCAAGTTTGGAGAGGAAAAGAATTCCCAATGCTTAAATTTATGTTTGTATATATGAATTCTAGGTTGTTTTCCCCCACAGTGCCTTGTATACAAAAATAAGATGGGTGGCTAAGATTAACACTTGTAAGTAATGAAATCTGAAGAATTCTGTACATGATTCATCAAAAATTACATTTATGGTTTGTAGGCTTTTTTAAATAACTCATTCTCTGCACCTCATATATTTGTTCTGCAGGCAGCTGTTAAAAAGACTTAATGCTGATTTCTACTTTAATGTATTTCTCCTTGTAGATACAAATTAGTCTAACTTGTAAATAAGTAATCCAATAAGCTTTGGGGAGCTTCCAAGTGCTAACACCAGTTGAGATAGTCTTTTAAAAAAATAAGAGTTCACAATGAATATAAAATCATGCCTTTTTTATTATTTTGAGGATGAAAAAACTGATATGGAAAAAAATAGAGGAAACTTTTCTGTTTCCTTTTGAAGTCTTCTGCTAAGTTCAAAACACACGCTTGGAAATTTTGAAATGTCCAAACATGGTCCTTCAGCCTCTATCCTTCCTGGTGCAGAGATGAGAGAAATCTAACTCTTCCATTTCTTCTGGTGAGAGCTTGCCTGAAACAACTCTGAAGTAGAAACAACTTTAGGATCAGATGCTGGGATGGGAAACAGAGATGAGAAAGAGGGAGAATTTGGATAAAGTACTAAGAGTAAAAAGGCAGGCAGAGGGGAGAATGGAAACAATCAAGCTGTATCAGCTGAATCTCCCTGAAGGCAGACAACCCCTGATGGGCCAATTACTTCATCTCAGCAGCAGGAGACAGACATTTTCTGTGGATCCTAGGCTAGTAATGCTTTAATGTTGCTGAAACTTGTTGTCAGGTGGCTGCACATAGCACAGCTGTGTTCAGAGATACAATTTATGCCTAACAGTGATTGAAAACCACTCATCCATGGAAGATGTGGTACAGAAACAGACCAGGCAAGACTTCTTTGACAAGCAAAGTAGTCTGCAACAGATGAGCAAATTCTGATTTCTGTATTTGCTGGAAAGCTGAGGGGAGAGAGGAATGCTGTGCCTATACTAGTAAATAAGTGGGCTCAGGGCCTCTGCATCTAGTTCTGAGGCCAAATGAGTTTAAATGGCATGGTACATTGTCATAACCACACAGCAAAGGTCACACCAAAATGAGGTGGCTACACCTAAACCAAACTAAAGTGGAGTAGTCCTTGCCTTCATCTGTCCTTGAAATGTGCCTGACATTGTCTGGGAAAGAGGTAGGTGCTGTGGCCCAGGACCCACCCCCTTGAGAGCGGAAGAGCAAGAATCTGAGCAATGTGGATGGCTTCAGTGTATGCTCTGCCTGTCTGTGCCCCAGCCATCTCTTGATACACTCATACAGAGATTATCAGCAAGGCTCATGACTGTTGGGATTCTTTCTCCTCAGTGGTGGTATCACATGGGTGTTGTCTGTGCCTTGATTACATAGAATCTATAGAATTGCCATCAAAAATGTGTTTAAATGAAATGCAGGGAGTATTCTCCCATGCATGGACAGACACGAACAACAAAAACCCCTTAATTATTATGCTACACAATCAGTTAAAACTAAGCTTGCAACCTTTATTAAAAGTGAAAAAAATGCTTATATACAGGATGTATGTGAATAGCAGCATATTTATTTACAGCTATTTTATTTTAGTGAAGGAAGCATTTTGCCTAACTGAAACTAAATGCAATCCCATGCAATCTTAGATAAAGACATGCAGAGCTTTAAGAAGAATATATCCTCCTGGCCCATAAATCTACAGTATTGACTTATAGGCCCAATTGCAGTGTCTAGAATGCAGTTCAGAAGCCTCTGGTTAGCTGAAGAAGTTCGTGTAATTTATTTTACAAAGTAGTAAGTAGAACTGAGTATTTGAAAATACTCGGTGTACAATACTTGATGAGAACTTTTCAGTGTGAATTATGGTAAAGCATTTGTTAATTGATGCTTTTCAAACTATTTAGTTAGAAAGCAAATTTTCATGAGCAATGGAGGCTCAATGGCCAGGCAGTGGCATTATTTCAACAGGATCTCAGAAAAAAATCACAGAGTTTTCTAAAACTATAGAACATTATGAAGAGAAACTTCCCTCTTCTTGTCCTTTTTTGTGTTCCCTTTGTTCACAAAGAAAGCTCCTCTTTTGATCTGATATGGAAGGTTCCAGGAACATTCCTATTGAAAAAATAGTTTTTTACAGATCATTTAGAGTGGTTTTGGAGAATCCATGGAAATATATTTTGCTGGAAAATAGTTAGGTTAAAATATTTTAGTTGTTTCATAAATATTTAGCAATAGAAGAGCTTCTAGGGTATGTTTATTTGTAATATTTGTGGTTTAACAGGCCACTTCTGTAAATAGTTGGATGGTTTATTTATAAATAAAGTCACCTGATAGTAGTTTTGGTTTCTAAAATAAGAAATCTTGGTCGAGACTGTTTATTTAAATTGTGGTATAACTAATTGTGCAGCAACATGAAACAGTTTAGCTGAAAAAAAGAAATGTTACTTGTCCAAAAATGGTTAAGGGGAATTTGTCCTTTGTATGTTAAATGTAAACTTTTTCAACTGTCTAACAGTAAAGAGAGAGCATGTTTGCAACAGTGAAACTGAACTATAATTACATACCCAAAGCTTTTCTCAGGAATGAACAGAACATAACAAATTGCAGTTCTGAACTGTAAATACCATGTGACAAGTCACAGCTTGTGTATAAATTGTATATTAAGAAGCAGAAGGTGGTATTAGCTCTAATCCATCAAGGTCAGAGACACCTGTGCCTCCCTCTTGACTCCTTCCTTGCTTCATTAGCTACACAGCAGCCCAGTTTTGAGGGCACAGTGCCATTTCTCCCCTTGAGTCTGTGCTTATGGCTATCCTCTTCCCCACGGAAGTTGGTCTCACAGTACTTGTGCCAGTTGTGCAAGCTAATGTGTAAAATGTAGAGGATGCTGACTTTACCACCTTTTCAAACAATGTCTATACTCTGAATAACATTCATGTGATTCCACAGACAGATGTGCCCATGTGTTTTGTTCCTTATATATTATATTTTGTTCCTCTTCATACCCAACATGTTTTACTCACAGAACAGCAGAGGTAGTCACCTAGAGAGATCTGATTTACCTGTAGAAGGACTACAGAAGACCTACTTATTTGCTCTGAGTTGTCCTTCCCAGGTTTCCAAGGGTGTATCTAAATGATGTGACAGCAGAGCTCTTCCCAGTTGTCATGTCAAGGTGTGTAATGCAGTCACACCCTGACTGTGTTGGGGGACAAGACTTGGTGCTACCTTTTACTCAACTCACTGAAGAAAATCAGGCACACTGATAAGGCAGGAGCAGTGGTGAGCTCCATTATGTCCCAATAACTGCACTCTCCTGTCTCTATAGGTGTAATCAATGTCACTACTTTCCACTGACTATATAGAAACCTGAGAATGCTAATCTCAGAAGTGGCAACTCCAGAACTAGTTAAATATCTTCTGTGTCACAGAAGTTAGGGTATCTTCAAACTATGACACTTTAATTTCATTATTTTCTTTTTTTTCTCTCTGTTACCAGTAATTTTTTTGCATGAGTCTGCACTGGATGTGGCCCTTGCAGAGTTACCCAAATGTATTAAGGGACAACAAGGCAGAACAATCTGGTACTTGCATTAATATAATGTGCTCTGAGTACAGTTAGTACTGAGTATTTTTAGGGAAAAATCCGCAACCATTTGGCAAAACCAAAATAACTGCGCTGTCAGTGGATATGGTGAATACACCAGAGATGATCCAGCAATCATCCTCTGCCATGCAAACAAAGTGCTCTGCATGCAAAGAATACCTCAGTTCTACTCTGAGGGGATCCCTCTATGTCAGTTTTGTGGTCAGAGTCTGTTGGCAAGGAAGTGCAGCACTGCTGATCAAAACCAGGGTTGGCATTCAATCCAATATTCACTATTTCCACAGCAGCCATGGGGGTATTTTTTGCTTTCATAGCACTGAAACAGGCTCATGATAGGATCAGTGTAGCATGATTTAACTATAAGCCTCCTAATCTTCTTTCCCTCCCTTTTAGTGGGCTTGACATATAACAGTACCATTAACTGGAAACAGTAAAGGAGAGAAAGCTTTTTAAGGCACAAATAAAAAGTGATGCAATGCAATAATAAACCTGTCTTTTCACGTCTGTATCCAGAAACACAATACTTTGCTCGAATTTAATTTTTATTTTATTGCTTAAATATGCATTGTCAGTGCTTACATAATGTTTTTAACTTTTTATTTTTACAACGGAGATTTCATGCCTTGTGTATAATTGAAATGTGTAAAATTACTGTGAAATCTTACCAAAGCATATGATGAATTTAAAATGCATATTTTCATTTTTCTACTGAGAAAGAAAAACACTTAGTAGTGTTAGTATGAAACTTAGATTTCATATTATCCCCCCATAATTTATGCTATCTGTCCCTAATTTGTGGAGGATTTTTAATATTCTTATTTATTATGTGAACTATAAAAAACTTTGCAGAATATCTGGAGATTCAGATTAAGTGTTATCATGGTTTGCATTACTTGCAAATATGAAGTACCAGTTTTGACTTTCAGACCCAGCATCTCTGATTTGTGAGTGAACATACTCTTGTTTTTTCATGCCCGATGCCATAGACCAGATCATATATTTCCTTGATAGAAATCTCAACATCTCTTCAAATACAGGTGTGACTCGCTCCAGAATTTGGTTATGACTACACTCAGATGCTGTCAGCTCCTATTTTTTGTGCATGGCTGCTGTGTCTGCAGTCCTTTCAGGATGCTGCATCTCCTGTTCATTGGGTTCCAGAAAGGGCAGCAGATTTCAGAGGGGATATGAGGACAGTGATAGATAACATCAGGAGGATTAGCTGCAAGGTATGGCATGTCTAAACAGTTTGAAACACAAACAGGAGTAAAATGCTGTGAAGAAAATGATGGAGATGACAATGATGGGAGAAAACATCAATTGTATTATTTGTGGAAGAGGTTGATGTCGACTTACAAATGGTCTTCCTCAATTTAATGATTCCACTAGAAAGAAAACCACAAACTGCTCCCCTCCCGCTCTGGTGGGAAGCACAAAAGGCAGAGACTATGACTGAAAGGAAAAAGCAATGAGATAAGAAGCTGAACATTAGCTGCAGCAATACTGATAACAACAGTGTAGGAGAGAGAGGATGATTTGCGTGCAGAAGGCTCACCAAGCTGAGACAATGGACGGTGGCAGATGGACCCTACGTACCTGTGCTTTTCCCTCCTGACTGCAAGCCACCTTCATTTCCTTCTCAGGAGAAATCCCTTTCTTCTCCACCCTAGTGATGACATGAGTTGGTATAGGATAACAACCTAGACATTCCCTCAGAGCTGCAAAGCCCACTCCTTCATGGCTACTGCGAAAAAATTATCCTGCTGAAAACAAGGACAGCTGGGAAGTGTGAGAAAGTAACATGGAAAGCTAGCTGAAGGAAAAGATTAAGAAAAAGATGAAATTATGTGTGAAAATGGGGAACTGTATACCTCATGTATCACTGAGGATCTGCTGCAAGACATTTTGAAGATAATGAATGTGATTTAATTGGGTCTGTAATGACAAAATACACAATGAAAATAAGCATTTTCATTGGACCCTTTACACTTGGTTCTAGATGGATGGAAAATAAGCCAATGTATACTAAAGTCTGATAGAATTGCTAGTAAGACTTGAGATATGAGAAGAAAATATAAAGGTTTTTAGGAAGTGCATTTGTTTTGTGATGAGTTTCAACCAAGGAGAATAAATGGGAAAATAAGTTTTACTTAGAAAAGGATTCAGAGAAACATGAAGTAATTTTGGATATGAAAAGGCTGAAGGGTGAAATTTTATGTCATTTCCTTTGATTTAAAGGCAAGAAAATTTACCCAAATAAACAAAAATTATTTTTTATATTCCTGATTCTGGATTTATATAATTTATGTTCCAGTTTACACATTGTTTCCAAGTAAATTAGGTTATTTAACTTGGAGATTGCAGACATTTAAGTCATGATTTATTTAGATTGTCCTATGCATACATAATAAATTTTACATCTTTATTGTGCTAAGATGAGAGCTAGGCTGTGCACTGTGGGCTTTATTTTAATGAAGTTCAATGGCAGAGTTTGGAAAGCATTCAGATCACTGGGGAAAAAGATAGAAGTCACAAGGTAAAAACAAGCAAGCTCTCACAGAAGGTAAAAATAAGCAAGTTCTTGCAGAAGTTTCCTTTATAAATAGATATATGTGACAGATTCCTCTTACATTTACCTATTATTGCTAGCTTCACGTTATGTAGCCATTTAGGCTGGAGGTATGAGGATTCTTTTTGATAAGATTAATAAGAAGTAATGATTTTTTATTTGTGCTGATAACTGATGGGACTATATTTATGCCATTTTCAATGCACCTTTTGTACTGTCACTATATACTTGCAGAAGTATTACACTGTATCCCTAGATGAATAGGAAAAACAAATAAGGGATCATCATTGCCAATGTAGCTTTAACATTTTTATTATAGCAAAGTCATAGTAGCCATAATTGCTCTATCCCAATGTATCCAGATCAAGTCTTACACATTTTTGTTGATAAAGTGTTTTAAAGCCAATAGTTTGTAAGTAGTGATAGGATGGTTTTGGTTGGAAAGGACCATCAAAAGTTACCCTTAAATTAAACTAATAGTTTAATTCCCCCTACCATGAGTAGGAACTTCTTCAACTAGACCAAGTTGCTCAGAACTCCATCCAACCTGACCTTGAACACTTCCAAAGACGGGGCATCCACAACTTCTCTGTGCAACTTGTTCCTGTGTCTCATCACCATCAGTGTCCTGCTCCTGCTGGCCACACAGGCCAGGATGCTGCTGGCCTTCTTGGCCACCTGGGCACACTGCTGGCTCATGTTCAGTGGCTGTCCATCAGCATCCCCAGGTCCCTCCCAAAGAGGTCTTGCAGGACAGATTGGGCGACCATATGCTATTCCTGCAGACAAAAGCAATTCTTCCACCTTTGAGTTCGTGCCAGGCAGTATTGGAATTGTATCATGAAAAAATGATTGAAAATATTTAATGAAGCACTCTTTTTACTGGAAACCAAATCTTTGTTGGAACTGGATCTTTCATTTGGAACATGTCCATTTCAAGAAAGGAAGAGGCTGAACAAACTATTTTAACTTTTTGTTCTTATTTTACTAACATGGAGTGTTTTGTTTTGGAATCTAAACTTTTCATGTATTTCATTTTGGTTAGTGTATCACATGATGTATGTTTTTTCATACCTATTTTTGACACCAAGTTTTCAGTGAGTTTTTCTAGAAATTTTTACTTCGACTCCTTTTTTTTTTTAGTTTCACAACAATTTACAAATGTTTTCTTTTATTTAATATATTAGAATTTTTGCCTTCTGATAATTTAAAGAAAATCTCAACTCACAGAATTCTTGTGCTTGAACTACCACTCTGTATATCATTTTAATGAAGACAAATCTTTTTTTATGAAGCCTGTACCTTGGAGTCTTGGCTTGTTGCTATTTATGGTCAGTGTACCTGACTGTCTTTTTTTCCCTACTAGGCAGTTGCAGTAAAGGCAGACTACTTG
>VZRX01023006.1:0-18217 GCA_013398075.1 Notiomystis cincta | reverse complement strand
GGGGCAGGGGCAGGGGCAGGGCCCGGCTGGCCCTGAGCCCACCCTGCTGCTGCCTTCACCGCCGATGGCAGCGGTAGGAGCGCTCGGACCCCCTCAGGCAGCTGGTGCTGGGTAGCGAGGAGGAAAACAAAACGCCAATATAAAAAATGTACGTCTGCCAAAACTCATCGGATGCTGATAGTGCTGAATACCTGCTTTCAAATCCTGTCCTTCAGTAGGCATCTTTACTTGAAAACAATCTGCTCTTGTTTCTGCCCTTATGAGGTAGGAAAAAAGAGGCCCCCAAGCCTGCATCACTTTCTCTAACCGTCCTGAGATCTTTGATTTTTCACTACCCACAGAGAGATTTTCAAACACTTGCTCATGTTACGTTTTATTAACAAATAAGCTCTGTTAGAGGGGAAAGCCATACAGAATCAATTGGTAATTGAAAGGAGATGTACACATTGATTTGTACATCAGTGATGTACTGCACTGATTGTTGCACATTATATAATGTTTACCGATTAGAGTCGTTATACATTTATCGTTCCTTTCTTACTTTTTATTATTATTGCAAATTATCTTTTAGAGTAGAAGGAAACACATGATGTATTATGGAGTCACAAAAGCAGCTCACAGACATTTGCAGAGAAAAGAGCACAGAGCTCGTACAGAAGAGAGTAAGTCTGAAACTTTGAAGCTTTTCTGTGACAAGAAAACAAAAAAACCCAAACCCAGAAAGTAGGAATAAAGCACTCAGAAACTATAATGTTATTTTTGAATTCTCAGTAAGGGTTTTCTGCTCTGTTAATTACTTTTGCAATACCTGGTGAGATGGCACCATGACTGGAGTGCTTAGGATACTGCAGTTGAAATAATAAATAATCATCTGACATTTCTTAAAAGGCTTGCTTCTTTCTGAGTGCTGTTGTCTTTTATCAGCCTGCCTCATGCCTTTATCACGTTTGTTCTCATTCAGATCAGTGAAGGCTTTCATTTCCTCAACAGTCCCCAAAGCCAGGATTTGTAGCCTGTATTCAGATTCATTTAAAATCAATGCAGTACAAAATAATTAGAGAGACAAAAAATGTGTTGCAGGTTCTTTCGTCTCCTTAGATCTTTTGACCATAAAATGATGACTGTTTTTGTCAGGGCAGCATTTTAAAATAGATGGTGAGTGCATGTGTTACCTTGCATACATCCTAGCTGTACTGTATTTGCAGAATTCTGAACTTTAATACAAAGAAATACATAGGTTTTTTTCTCTCAGCAACAGAAGCATCAATAAAAAAAGCCAATTAGAAGAGATGAATTTTTATTACATGCTGATGATTAAATCTACATTAATCATAAACATCCGCAGGCCACCAACAGGGCTTGTTTAATCATTTTCAACCATTTGTGTCTCTCTCTAGCTTCTATTCTGTTAGATTTTTCTACATTACTTCCATATTTGGTATTGGGATGTTAGAAAGTGCGAGTATACTCCTGGGTAATCAGGATTTCAGGCAATGTGACTCAGAAAAATATTCACAAAAGAAATCTGGAATGTTTCTAAACCCATGATTTGATGGGCTATGCAGTTATGTGACATTGTTTGTGGGGTTATTGTGTCAAACAGGGCACTCACTGTATGCACAGGGGTTATTGCAAGTATTAGATAACTTTGAATTGGGTATAGAGACAACTGTATAATTGATATAGATATAAAAGAGATAATGGAGAATAAAAGGTCAAGAAAGCCTCAGGTACAATGACCTGGACAATGACTCTACTATCAACAGGAGAATTTTAAATGAAATTTGTTTTGAGCACCAACCTACAAAAAAATAATATATAGCATGTTGTCTCATTGCTAGAAGCAAGTAAATAACGCTACAGAAGAGTTCAGACCTAATTGGAAGTTGGAATAATTATAGATGATGATAAGCCAGCCACCAGAGAAATGCAATATTCAAGATGTGTGGTAACAAAAACATTGATTAACATAAGTCAGGACAAGAACGAACACAGCTTAGAAATACAGCATGTAATTTATGATCATGGGAAAAAATCAATATCAACAATAGATATGAAGAGAAAGAAGAAAATATTTAGAATTCCCCTCTCTCATTTTTTTTTATTTCACAGTGATTATGTTAAGAACATTTAATGAACAATTTTTCTTTGAAGTATGAGCTACATTGAAACTGAATGCAGCCTCTCCTTGTATCCTTCCTGAACACTCACAGAAATTTCACAACAGTTTTTTGTGGGATTCTGATAAGTTTTTCCACATGAAATCATATTCCAAGTAGCCTGTGCTGATCTTTCTTTTTCTTTTAATAATCAGACTTATCTTTTATGAAAAAAAGGGAGGTGGGGTGAAGGTAAGCAGAAGCCATTTTAGCTTTCCCTTAGATAAATTAAGCCAGCAAAGATGCTCTTGGGAGACTTCCAATAAGAAAAAATTAAGAGTTTCTGGGCTCTTATTCTTAAGCTATTTTTCATTCCCAACAGCTTGACAAAAGGCATATCTATGTTTTACAGTTTCATGGGGTTGTGTATTTCTTCCTTGCTTTGGAAGGATTTGGAGACTGCAGAGCCAGTGAGGATACCCTGATGGTCTGGTGTGGCCTGGGGCTGCATCTGTCCCACAGCAGGACCCTGCAGGGGAGCTGCATGTCCTTGTGGGGATGCCTGGGGAACAACCAGGCAGCAGCTACCCCATCCCATCACCTGGAACTTCATTCCCTCCATGGTGCCCTAAAGAATGGAAAGGAGATGGGAAGGAATGACAGCTCTGTAGGCAAAAATTTGTAACATCTCTGGACAGAGAAGGTAATTCTTTGAATATTGTAGGATTTTACAGAAGTGCATGTCTGTGTCATAGGATGTTTGTTTCTCTGGGAACACAGGTCAGACTTCAACACAAAGAATCAGGTATATAGTGGCTTTTGAGCGAGCTGATGTGATCACACCACCAGGAATCTCTCCTTATGTCTCCCAGATACAAAACAAACTCCCAGTGTGCAGATTTGTAGTGGCAGAGGAGGTGTTCTCTGGTCTAATTTTAAAATGCCACCCCCATCAGTATATACTCCATCAGCAGAATATGCTAGGCTGAAATCAGTCAGCTGGAAACTGTGGGCTTATATTGCCTAAGCTGGCAGTTCAGCAGAGATCTGTGCTCCAGACTGGTCATCTCTGAATTTCCCGAGCACCTCTGTGCACGTATATCATCAAAATATTAACTGAAAACACTGTAAAAGGCAACATGGCTCATTGACCACATACCAAGGCATTGCTGTCAAACAGTTATTTGTGGAGCATACTTTGAGAACCACTCACTGAACCTGTCTAAAATGAAGTGTGGAAAACACTGTAAGAAACAAAACCAGGGAAATAATATATTGGCAAGGAAATGGAATCTAGCCTGATCTTTTTCTGTCTCAAAATTGCAGAGATATATGATAGCTCTATCAATTGCAATGCCAGTCTAAGTCAGAATATATGGTCAAGCACAAAGAAATAATTAGGAAACTGTCACAGCAGGCAAAAAGAAGGTATAAGGAATAGTAAATGAAGCTAAGCTGAGATAGATTTAAAATGTCGAGAGCCATGAGAAAAGTGAAAGATGAAAGGTAGCAGCCAGTCCAACAACATGAATATGATGTAAAGCAGAACAGCTTTTAGTTAAGGTAGATCTCAGTTTCTTAACATTCTGTGAGGAAAGATTTGCAAAAGAATGGAGCAATGTGTGAAAATAAGAAACAGAAGGAGCAGAAGGAAGACAATATGGTAACACATGGTTACAGTTCCAAGACTTGAGAATATATTTCTTGTACTATATCCCTTTATGTTAAAATGCATTCTGTTTATTCTGGCTCAATGGCTCAGCTGGTATCATAGTGTAACACCCCACCACATGGTAGACCCGAGCTCAGGAGCAAGCTTGAGCCAACAGAGCTTGGGACTGTCACAGAGGTGATGCTGTTATCTTCAGCACTGGGTGATGCTGCCCAGGGAAGGCATAGAGCTGTGCATTTCTCTGAGAACAGCAAGAATAAAGGAAAACAATAAGCAAAAACAGAGAAAGTGCACCCACAGGAATAAATAGACAAAAATACAGACCTCATGTAAGTTGTGCTTTCTTAAGGAAGTGAGAACATTGTATTTTTTCATGGTTTTCTACAGGACTGATACAAGATGGTCACTTCTGAACTGCTAATATTACTCTTCAAAATAAATTTTGTTTTCTTCCCAAATATTTATTGCATTAGTGTGGCTATAAGAAGTGGTCTGAGATAAGCAGCACAATTTTGGAGCTAGAATTATGGTTATAAGAAAACAAGTGGTGTAAATAGAGATCTTACAGATCCCTTTCTAGCCTTCACATGATTAAATATCAACACTGCATTCTCTGATGGATCTTCCCTGCCTTTGAAATTTTAACAGAAGCTGGAAGGAATCATAAAAGATAAATTGACTCATTTCAGGCATCCTGGCATTTGTTTGCAGAAATCACACTTGAAGCATTTACTATTTTATGAAGTCAAAAAGTGGGATTTATCTAACCTCAGTGATCTATTGATTTATCAGTTACTTACTTATTTTAGATACTGACTCCAGAATGAGGCCTCTCTCTTCTTCCAGACAGAAAAGCCAACGAAATTACAAAAGATATGTGATTTCCTGGTGACTATTCTCAGGTGAGATAGAGCCTTCCCCTGAAAACCAAAATGGAACTGTTCTTAACTCCATGTATTTGATGCCAGCTGCCTTCCTGTCTCTCAAGTATACCAAATATTGTAGTCAGAGAGAAACCAAACTGATTTATTCTGGCTCTCTCAGTATCAATGACACATTGATAATGAAGAACAAGTGGTTTCCCTCTGTAAAATTCATTCCTAAGTCTGTACTGTAGTACTTCAACCTGATGAATATTTTGCAACAAATCTCACTTGGACAGAATGGTTCTGAATTGTAAATTGCTCCTTTAAAAACAGCTCAGTGGGCAGCACATTGGTCAATAGGTTTTGATTTGTTCTGTGCGTGGTTTGGACACAGTGTTCACACATATAAATATGTATTATTCAAAAATACTTTTTATCACAGCGGTGAAATCACAGGAATAATTCTCCTGAAGAAATAATAATGCAAAACATTGCCTTTTGAAAGCAAACTGTAACTATTTCAGAAATTGCTCCTTCCTCCCCCCTCCAACTTAAAAATACCAAGCAGGTATCTGTGAGTTGTTCCTGAAGACAGTCTCTGTAAAACATATTTAAATAACAAAAGCAAATGCAAGGTCATAAGAAAAAAAAAAGAGAACAAAGTTATAATTACGAACTATTTAAATTCTACACACAATTAAGTTTGATCTGAACAGGGAAATAGGTACCTTTAGCCTGAAAAAGATGGGTACATTTGCTTTGCCAGATCTAGGACAATGCATCTTTAAGATATTGTGCCATTTCTTTTAAGCATTACTTCAAAAATGTGGGAGGAGGGAGCATCTAAAGCAAAATTGCAAATGCAACTTTTGATTGTTATGATTTATTTTTAATTATCCTTTTCTCCTTTTGTCTTAATTGGACAGAGCCAGTCTAAACTTGTTCTGTGCAATTAAGAGCAGTTACATGCATAGAAAATTGAGACCTATTTTAAATCTCATTTGGACTGACTCATAGTTCAGCTTGCTACAGGAAAATTAGAGCAAGAAAATATATTTAAAAATCTAATGAGCTTTAGTAAAAATATTCTCCACAAAATGATGTGCTGGGAAGTTTTACACATTCACTTCAAATCATATCAGACAGTGGATCAGGGGAAAAACATTTTGCTCTTACTAGGCTTCCACAGGAGACATCTAGGAGCATGTTATCGAATTCTCTTAAAAATCCATTCTGAAGTTTGAGCTATTTATTTCCAAGGCAACTAAACAAATATTTTCCAAATAACTCATACATGCAGCTCAGATGGGGGCTAATTCTGTACTTGGTAATTTCCTACCTCTTGCAAACACAATTGGCACCCAGTGTACACAGCAATGCACTTTCCAATAGTTAAGGTAACAAAAACCCTGTAAGGTGAAGGCAGTGCTAAAGCACCTGCATAATGCCCATTAGTGTTAATAGGGGCTTGGGAGAACATATCCAATACCTCCATAAAAGGCCTCATGCAGCTTGGAATAAATGTGCAAAACAATAATAAATTAGTGAACCAGTATGAGAATAATCGTTTGAAATGAACCCAAATCCAAATATTGGAAATTTCTGGGGTTTCACGTTACACATGGGCCTCATTTCTTACATCCTTTGGCTAAGATGCTTGGGAAGGGGGGAAAAGTGCCAAAGAAACCCCATCTTCCCTCTTTGTTGCCTGATTGCAGCTGATGGCTCAGGACAGAGAGGAAGTTGTGTGTATGAGGAGCCATCATTGTGCCTGCTTGGAATAAAATACATCTTCTTGCTCTCCTGACCACTGTCTGCTCTCCCTTTCCCTGCTTCAGGTGCTGCATAAACCAGTGTAAAACCAAACAAAACTGCTCAGAGCCATGTGTGTGCTTAAAGGCTGAGCCATATGCTTTGTGAGAAAGTCCCTTTGTTAACAGTTCCTACGGATCTTTTCCAGAAACTTAAAAAACTTGAACACAGTTATTTTATTTTTTAGACGTTATTTTTTATTGATGAGCATCCTTGCGTCCTGTATTCCCCAGTGAGAAGCAGCAGTAGGAACACATAGCAAATTGAGATTTACCATTTGTCCATAAAAATAGAAACCTTCAGATCCAAGACTCTCAAAAAGAAACTTGAATCTGCTTGGTGAATGATTGTTCCTTGTAAGTGCTTTCTCTTTTCTGAACTCTCCTTTGCTTTATGGCCTTTTTTGCCAAAGTCTCATGACAAGGTTCAGTTGATAGAACAACCTTGTTCATAAAGTGTGAATTTCCATCAAGTCAGATGAAATGTGAACTTGAACAATGGAGAGTTGGCTTCTCTCCAGTCCTAAATATAGCTGTGTGAGAACTCTGTGAAACCTGCCAAGCAGTCAGCCCCACTCTTAAAGAAAAGCAAGGCCTGAAATACTTAGGGTCCTTCAGTTTGCCTCATTCATTTCATGTCTTCCCACAGTTTTGAAGGTCCCTGTGACCAGTTAGACCCTGACTCTGTGCAGTTTACAGACATTTTTCACATTGCAGTGCTGTGGATATCTTCAGGATGTCTTCCCTTCCTAAACAGGGGCTTCATTGTGCCCTGAGAGTTGCATTGGCACTGGAATGAAATTTCAAGGCAGTGGTAAAGCAGTGTATAGGAAAGGTTGCTGGATCTTGGCGATGTTGAAGTCCCCTGGGACAAGACATTGGCTGGTAACTCCAGTAAGGAGTGCCAGAGGCCCAGGTGGGGAGGTCTGGAATAGCTGAGGTGTCAGCAGTGCCCGGGGAGCCCTCGGCCTGCAGCGATGGGGCTGAGCTCCTCACCTGAGTTTGGCTCACCAGGCACCTCTGGCTGGATCTCTGAGAAAGACTGTCGAGACTAAAGGAGCCTCCAGGTGCTCACCAAAGGTCTTGGTGGCCAAAGGACTGTTAGTGTCACTTCTGTGGATGGTGCCAGGGAGGAATTGTACCTTGGCAATGGCAGATAGCCCCAAACACAGAGCAGAGCTGTGATTTGCCCCAGTTCAGTGAAGTCTGAGTTTGATGAGCCAAGAGATGGTGAGTGGTCCATGCTTGACCTCTGCCAGGGAACATGGCAGTCAATCATTAATGCTTTTTGAACCTCCTGCCAGATATCTTTCTTCAGCTTTCAGCTTCTCTGGCTTTTCCTCAAGACTGGTAGAGATTTAATAAAGAATCTCCTAGTGCTATTTTTGTTCTTCCTTTTAACCTGTTCAGTGCCTTTTAGCATTGTTTTTGCATGGGCTGTCCTCTGCCTTCCCTTTGGGGAGTTTACTGTAAAGACAGTGTGATGCAAACGTGGTCTTCCTGCTAACAGAGGTTCCACACTACTGACAAGCTTGGGTTTTAAATTTCGGGCCAAGATCTCCTTCTAGTTTGTGAGAGAATTAAAGCACATGCAGAAATGTACAGAAGTTGGCTCCTGCAGACAGATTAATAATAAAAGAAAAGCACTGTGACTATTGAATATTTTTAAGGCCCTTATGAAAAAAATAGCTCGTGAATAGTTTCAAAGTGAGAAAAGTTATTCAGATAGCTGGCCATGCATTTCTTGGCCAGTGATGGATTATACAGCATAAGAAAATGAGAGTGGCAAGAGGTGAGGAGCTGCAGCCCCTGGAGCTGTCCTCTTGGCTCTGTCAGAGCCTGGGTGCAAGGGGAGAGGACTGGGAGCATCCCCAGCAGCCTGCCACTGCCACTCTGCTTCCACCCCACTTGGAGTCCATGCAGCCATTGCATATTTATGTCTCACGTCTAAGAGTGCCAAGAAAGATAAGGAAGGAAAGGAGAATGGAGAGAACAAAGAGAAAAAGAGATACAGCTCCAGTTCTTCTCAGGCTCCAGGACATATCAGTGTCTATGCAGAAGAATTCGTTCTTATGTCCTACTAACAGAGGTAAAACACATTTTGGTATATTTACTGTAAAAGGAACATTTCTGATGTGGAACTAAGATTCTCAGTGTGGAAAAAAAACATTTTGCTTTGAAACTAAGTATCTTTCTTCTCAATTAATTTTAATTCTTAATTTAGATTCTAACCTTAATTCTTGGGGTTAACCAAGTTGCTTCAAACCTGGGAGATTAAGACCAAAAAGGGTCCAATTTGAAGTCAACAAATAGACAATAACACAATGTTGACATTGCCAGGGATTTTACTCGTGGCTGATGTTGAACGCAGCCTCTGGATCTTAACGGTTAAAGGGTTAATTAAGCTATTATTGTTGTAAGTCTCTAAAATTTTAGGAACAGAGGAATTTAGGACTGGATAACCAAATAGACAATTCTGCCAAACTTGCATAAACTGAACAACTGCATCTAAAAATTTATCTGTATTTTCCTGATCTTATTTCCCATGAAAAGCTGTTCCAGAAGCTCATTGGTTTTATGGTTTGAATTTTTCCTATTTGCAGTCTAAATTTATCCTTGGCCTAACACTGTCCTTTCTTTAAATAGTTCTTATCACTGCCTGATATTTATTCCATAGTAAATAGGACTTACATATCCTTTCAGGCTGTGCTTTGATAGGATGACAAACAAAATATTTTAATTTATATTCTTTGAGATAGGCTTTTCTTTCTCCCCACTACCCCCATAACAGTTTTCTGAAGCAGTTCCAGCCAGAACACATCAATCTTGCACATGGATGGCCACTATGGGTGTGCTGTATTTCACATAAGGTCTTGCTGGTGCCTTGCTCAAGGGCACAAATACTTCCCTGTTGCCAGTTGAAATACTTCACCTGACACATACAGGACCTCATTTGCCTTTTTCCCTAAATGCATCATCTTTCTGGCTCAGAAAGGCAGTTCATCTTATTCATCCCTGTTTGTTTCAACTGATGAACTCAAGATTGTAGCAGGAAAACTAATTAGTCTGGGATTGCATAACCTTACACTGAAATTAAAAGTGAACCCTTTCATCTGTTTATTTTTAACTTCTTGCTTCTTTGGGAAATTACGTGATTTCCTTCCTCAGACAGATACCCCTGGTGCAGTGCTGTCGACAAAATCATCTTGAGATGATACTGACCCAAATGCTGCCAAATTTTGGAGACACCATTTCTATGCATAGCCCAGTTGAGCTCTTCCTGTCAAAATTTGATATTGTCTCACTGCTGATCTGAGCAAGACCAATCAATGAGCAAGAACTCATTAAATGTTCTCACCAATTTGGTTAACCAGATAGATTTTTCTGTATAGAATGTGAGCTGCTACGGGCAGAAATCCAACCTTTTCTTATGAGATTTTGCTGTGCATCACAAGGCAGTGTTTTGATCCATTGTTGGGACTTCTGGAATCACAGAAAGTGCCTTATGGAACCCAAATGAGAGGGTGAAAATGTCTGAAGATAATAAAAACATCCCAATACAGAGCTGAATTTTGAACATTAATCAGTATTAAAGTAAATCAGATATCTTTAACCAATTTGAACTTAAAACACATCAAGTTTAAAAACACACTCTATTTATGAAGCAGGGATCTGATCTGGAACAGTATCCAGTAAAGGACACCTGGTTTTAAAAAAGTACATAGCTTACTAAGAGATGCTTTCTGCAATGGGGTGCCTTCCCTGAACTGAGATGTGAATTGCAGGTGTGGTTTCACCCAAGATCCAAAATGCCAATGCCTTTGTTCTGAAAAGTGGTATTAATTTTTTAAAAACACTAGCTTGCACATTTTAAAAAGCACTGAAGAATGTTATCAAAATGGATTTAATGTCTGCATTTCTTTCAGAAATTCAGATTCATTTAATTCTTCATACCTTTTTAGTAAGTTCTTAAGTTTTTGGTATCTTGAATTGATTTTCTGTGGCCCTTGAATCCTGATTGTACATGTGCTCTATAAGACAGCTACGGTGGAAGTTTTGAGATATCTTGAGCACCGAAGCATCTCAGTGGCACAGTGCTATAATGAACCTGTTTGAAGTACAGATTTTCTCCCCTATAAATACAAATCCAGCCTCAAATTCTGATTTCCGAATACAAAAAATAGCTGCAGCAGAGAACTCTGCTCTCTGTTTGCAAGGCACTTCTTACAATAATTCTGATAATACAAGGTTTTTTCCTTCAGGTTAAGTATATTCCCAGCACTTACTTTAATGAAAGATGGAAGACATCTTTTTTCAGACATCAGTTTCAGGAACAAAGGTCATTATTTTTCCTCCAAAAATTACTCAGTTCAAACCCAAAGATATAATTATGTTGTATCAGGGGCTTCTACCTCTGCCAAACTATGTAGACCATAGCAAAAGGTATTTCAGCCTTTCTTACACATCTACCAGAGCAGATGAATATTTAACTGAGAGACAAGAAAGCTATTTTATTGCATTACTTAGGGGTAAAAAGACAAAGAATTTACTGTAAAGACAACCAGCTGTAGCTGCAGAGGCTGACACAGAGTGTACAATTGCACTGAAAAGACTGTGGCAACACTTTTAAATGATGGTTAATGGTTTTAGAGAATGTCACAAACACAAAAAGTGGAGCACAGGGTATAAATGAGCCTATGCACAGTCACTCTGGCTACTCTAAGAGCACGTGAATTTGGTACCACACAGGGCAAAATGCTGAGGGATGTGCTAATGGAGAAATCTGTTCTGTGTATTTGGGAATAATTGCTGTTTAAAAGAAAAACCAACAGTAGCCCCATACAGATGACTGCAAATTGCTCACAGCCCACAGTCAAAGCTGGGAAAGGTTATAGGACAGGAAGATTTACCTCAGCATTTTGCACAGGTACTTTTGCTCTTTGCTAGAGCCAATCCACCAAAGAACTACACTATTCAATGTTTTTGTTTCCAGCCAGGGTGACAGGAACATATTTGCAGTTTACAGCAGGTGCCCAGCTAAGTCAACAAAGCGCAAGCTATGCAGTAAAAAATAATATATAAAAAAGGTCACTTTGCCTGGGTATGCCACTCCAGCAAGTTTCAGTGCCTTCCAGGGGGGATGTCTGCATCCAGTGACCGAAATGATACTTTGCTCACTACACCAGCAGTAAAAGTGTTGTGTTGTCTCCTGTTTAATGCATGCAGAGACTTTTCAGATGCTTGTCAGCTCTTGTCCTCACAATCATTACTACACCTGTTTCTTTGAAAGAGGAAAAAAAATCAGGCTACTCATTCACAACCTCCAGGTGGGTCACCTTTGTGCTTGTGGTAGAAAGTCATTCTTCCTGGCAGGCTTTTCCAAATCAGACCCCTCATGTCATGTTACTTTCCTGAAGAGCCTCACAACACATGTCCACCTGGCCCTCTGGCAGTGATGGGGACTTGACTCCATGCCCCCACCAATGACTATGACTTCCATGTCTTCCTACAGAGGATGAAGGAGGTGGAATTACATATGCCATAATTGACTGCAGATGATCCTGCACAAGAAAAGCAGCAGTGGTTAAACTTGTGATATAAACAAAAAATGTAGATGCTACTCTCAGGCGCTCAGTGCATTAATAGTTCTTAATTGCCTATTGTCTTTGCAGCCTTACCTGGGACCTCACCCACACCCTTTGCTGTGGCCTCTGGGTCTCCCCTCCTGTGTGCACTCAGGTACAGGGATCAAGGAGCTCATCCAATTAAAGACTAACTAGGGTGGGAAAAAGATTGCTTCTCAGCTGAGTGAATCTCTGTTCTTTGCACACTAAAGACAGTATGAGGAAAGAGGCCCAAGAGTGCAGTTTTGGGAAGGATGAGAGCACCCACTTCCTTTGCTGGTACACATGACAGCCTACTATTTTCCTCCTGATCTCTCCTGATGCAGAACCTGGAAGGAGGATCAGTGGCAGCTTCTAAACATGAGAGTCCCATGAAGGCTTTCAGTATTTGAGATAAAGAGTTCACCCATTGTTATCTTGCCACATGAACATCAGCAGAAGTGTAAAAAAATCCGTTCTGAGACTTTTTATGTTATTTGTAAGAAAAACAAGTCTGAGAGTAATTTTGCTTACCTTTTTATGAGTGTGTTTATCATATGATGAAACTACAACAATGCCCACATTAAAAGGAAGCCTATAAAGGTATTTTCTTTCATGTGGTATCACAACAATATTATCAGTGCTTCTTAATTCTGTATAATGTGTGTGGACATTAAATCCTTAGAAAAACAAACATGGACAAGACTGTGGTTCTTAAAAAGCACCCCACTGAATCAAACTGGGGCACTCTAGGGTTTGGAGCTCCCACTAAAGATGGTCTCAGTACAACATACAGATTTATGGAAGAGGAGGAAAGATTTTCCTTTATAGGGTATGTGTTCATTCCAGTGGAGGAAGAAAGAGACAGCATTAGAGAGGAGGCATTTGGTATCATGCCAGACATTGCTGTTAATCCATTCTCAGATGGATTTCCTAACAAATGTCATTTATGGAGTCATACTCTGTGAGTGTCCACCTTTCTTATTGCTGGCTCCCCTACTCAATTTCAGACAAATTTGATAAATGGCTACAGGACTCAAGTACAGGAAGAATTTACAAGTTTCATTAAAACTTTTATGTATGTATATAGTTCAAATATAAAGTTGCATAAGTAATCAGGTTGAAGAAAAAGGGCATATCAGCACCACTGCTAGGAAAAAGGTTGGGTAGTGGACTCATCTGTACTCAACATCACAGAATTTACGTGGGGATATTATAAAACTGAGAAGAAGCTTAAATGGTTTTTGTTGAACACAAGTACTAGAAAGCAGGTTCACAAGTTTGGGATCTCCTGGGGATTCCTCTGTACAGTAAATTTCTGTCATACCAGGGTTCTTTAAGGCACTGAACAATTGAGAAACTGGATGGGTGAGTGTTTCTCTGGTGAGTAATTTCTAAACTTCTGCAGATGCCTCTGGGCGAAATAAGTAACCAGTTGCCTAAATAGGGAGATTGAATGATAAACAGCTGAAGCACTGCTGTGCACTTAACCTCTTTCAAATAGCTCCAGTAAAGATGAATACCTAAGAAGGGAGTAGTCTTAGTAGTCATATGTAAAAGCCAGACAGAGTAAGCTAGAAAAGGACGAGATGCTGATTAAGTGGAAGGTAGATAAGATGGAGAATTTCCTCTAAGTATAAATGTTTGTTCAGCATGGCAAATGATGGTCAAGTGCAAATGGGAAAACCAGAGTCTTTGCCTTAGGAGCAATGCAATATGCAAACCCATTAACAGAATCCCAGGATTTATGCAGAAATCCCCTCAGAGTCCTGTTTGCAGCCCTTTCTGTGCCCAGAACAGACGGTGTCTGTGTCCAGCCACCGCTGCCACCGTTGCCACCACTGCTGGTAGACACAGGCAGTGTCACTTCCCTGGCCACCTCCCAGGGCTGGCAATTCACCTGCAACCCTTTCCTGCAAGTGCCTTGGGCCGTCTCGGACTGCCATAACCTATCACTGCAAAACTGCTTTCTCCAGAGTCTCCCTGAAGTTCCTCTACTTACCAAGCTTTACCATGTGCCCTGAAGGTCAACTGACTCAGACTTCCTTGGAATGGAAATGAGGAAGGGATTTCAGGATGGACCTTCAGTATGGAGGCGATTGCTGCAGCACCCAGGTATTTTAATCGCTGCTTGAGTAGTTCAGGTAGACCAAACAGCTCAGAAAAGGTAGGAAAACAAAAGCACTTCACTCAGAACAAGCAGCTAATAGTTAAGCCAGTTTGAGACAAATTTTAGTTAATGGCTTTTTTATTTCTCCAGACTTTAAATGTACTTGTGCTTCCTGGAAGAAAGGAGAGAAAAAGTAACAGAGACATTCTTTTTCTTTTTTTTTTTTTCCCCATTAATTAACCATCTGGGATTATGGAACTATGAAAAAGCTAGGAAAAATTCTGATATAAAAAATACATATTTTTACCCCTGGTAAAAATGTTTCCCTTGAGGATGAAGGACCAGAGTCCATTTAAAGCTAGAGGAGTTTTTAACAGCGATTTTGTGGGCTCTTGAATTTGTACTTCAACACCACATTTTCCAAGATATCCAGGTATGAGGCAGGTGGTAAGCAGGTGTGTTTAGACTTCTGACGACTTTCAGTAATGTGGTGCTTGGTGAACTTCACCTGCCAAAAGTCTAGGCTACATCCAAGTTTCCCATGCAGTGCCAAGTCTTCCAGCACTTTGTCACCCCACTGATCTCCTGATGCCTGTATTTCAGTTCCACTGATCACCCAGAGCAACATCAATGCAAATGTCTGCTAGCAGTGGCAGTCCCATCATTTCTAGTGGCCCTTGGGCACCTATCTTCAAAAGGGATAAATTGCACCTGGAGCAATCCCCTCTCTCTCTGTTCTTTGAACTGTAGAGAAAATATAGATAACTGTCTTACACAGTGATGCCATTGAGGGCTCAATGGGCCAAGGCCAAAGCCCTGAGGTTCAATAAGACAAAGTGCCAGGTCGTGTACTTGGGTCACAACAACCTCGGGCAGTGCTGCAGGCTGGGGAAAAAGTGACTGTAAAATGGCCCAGCACAAGAGGACCTGGGTGTGCTGGTCAGCAGTGTCTGAACATGAGCCAGTGTGTGCCCAGATAGCCAAAAAGGCCAATGACATCCTGGCCTGGATCAGCAATGGTGTGGCCAGCAGGATCAGGGTAGGGATTGTCCCCTTGTACTCAGCAATGGTGAGGCCACACCTCAAATGCTGTGTCCAGTTCTGGGAGCCTCAGTTCTGGAAGGACATTGAGGTGCTGGAGCGTGTCCAGAGAAGGGCAATGGAGCTGAGGAAGAGTCTGGAGCACAAATCCTGTGAGGAGCAGCTGAGGGAGCTGGGGGTGTTTAGTCTGGAGAAAAGGAGTCTAAGAGGGGATGTTATCACTCTCCACAACAGCCTGAAAGGAGGTCGTAGCCAGGAGGAGGTCAGTCCTTTTTTCCAAGATAAGAAGTGATAGGACAAGAGGAAATGGCCTCAAATTATTCTAGGAGAGGTTTAGATTGGATATTAGGAAAAATTTCTTCATGGAAAGGGGGTTCAGGCATTGGAACAGGCTGCCCAGGGAAGTGGGAGAGTCACTGTGCCTGAAAGTGCTCAAAAAACATGTAGGTATGGAGCCTGGGACACACTTAATGTGGTGGTAGACCTGGCAGGGTCAGGTTAATGGTTGAACTTGATGATTGTCGAGATCTTTTCCAGCCTTAATGATTCTATGAGTATATGATTCCCACATAGACACTTCTGGAGAGGCCTGGTTAAAAAATGGAGTTGACTGGTATCCTAGGTAGCTCTAAATAACTGTTTTCCTATCACTACTGTAGAATAATTTCTCTCTTAAAACTGGAAGCTAAATAGAAGTAGCATTTGTTGAAAATGCTGAACTTGTGGAATAATTGTTTTCAGCCTTTTCTTTAGCATGTGCTAGGATGCTCAAACTAGGAATTTAATAACTGGGCAAGGAAAAGTGCTTTTGACAATACCTTTTATTGTTCTTAATTAATATTTGCCAAGGACCCTCCAACTGCACAAGCTTTTGAAAAGAGGCAGGTTTCCTCATTATCAGCAGATATTTCACAGTTTAGATTTCATAGTCCTGAAACATGTGAAATGTGAGTCCAATTGCCCCTGTCCCAGGGTGGAAACACTCTTTTCTGCATCTCAGCTCTGTGTCCTATCGAGTTTGACCCTGGAGAGGTAACAATGACAAGCTGACTGTCTTTGTGCTTTCATTGCTGGTCCTCCTCTGCTGGTGCCAACTGGAGAGCAGCATTACTGCCTCACTCAAATTTTAAGAAGACAAACTACATCTTGTCTTGATGTCTGAAGAAATGCAGATTAGTACATGATGGGGGATGTTGAAATGGGGCAGAAAGATCTGAAAATGAGGAGTATATTTAAAGAAACTGAAACGGAGAGTGGGCTGGGGCAGCAAAGAGGAGGCTGAGAAGAAATGCAGCTAGCTGGCAAGTGGAGAACATGGAGTGGGGTAGGAGAAGAAAGCTGAATCTAGTTGCAGAAAAAAGAAGGCATATGGGGGCTGAGAGTTACTGAGGCTAGGATTTTGGAGGGGAAAGAGCACCTGAAACCCAACTAAAAAAGAGTGCTAAGTAGAATGAAAATTCAATGAAAATTCAATTGGCTAGGTGAGTTGATTATGGGAATACGAGGAGCAGACATGAGAAAGATCTGATGGATAAAACCAGAGCTCACAGGGAGACACATTTGACTCAAATGTCTGCAGAGAGAACCTGGGAAACAAGTGATGAAAGTGGAAGTGGAAAAAGAGCCAGAAGAGAGGAGAAGAGCTAAGTTGAGCCAGGGACAAACTGGAGGTTTTGGCTGGGAATAAAGGGGTAATAGGAGCATAGTGGGCACTTGGGAGTGTTTGTATAGGGGCTCTATTTTTGAGCAGACTCCTTTCTAAAGCCTCAATCATAAGACAAGACTCTCACTATTTGTCTGCCACCAGTATAAGTGAAACCCACTGGCCAAGGGGTACCCACCCAGTAGTACTGTTTCTGAGAGACCTGTTGTGACTGTAAGCTACTCCCTTGGTGCAGAGCTTGGTGATATTCCTGGTCCTGGAGCAGAGGATGATAGGCTGTATGTCAGAAATGGGAGTTCTAACATGCTTAGTAACAAACCTCAGCAATTATATAACATATATTCAAATTGATCTAAAAGGTGAAAGTCACACTTTAAATTCAAGACCTCTTCTTGAAGCCCTCTGGTTTATTCACTAATCCTCTTGTTTTTGCTCCAGATGATTCAGGGATTCTGTTAAAAATAATGACCATTGCAGCTGATGTCTCCCCAGCACACTCGCATCCCAAGTGCTGAATAAGGCAAAGGTTCAGCAGAAAAAAATTACAGTAAGAACATATCATGTAGGACTGTATCACATTCAAGTGCAGGCATGCTTTAAATCAAGAATTGAAAATATGATATAAAATGAAGGAAGTCGCCCAATATTTTTCCGAAGGAAAATTCAATCCCAGAGATTGATTTTTTTCCCCTCCTAAATGTTTATAAAGGTCTGTGAATGACTTCTCTCTTGGTCTTTTCCACCTTGTAGGTTTATACTGAACTTAAAAAAAAAACAAACACAACAAAATAATAGAAAAGAGTAACTGGAAGATTATTCTCCCTTATTTGCACATTCTCATAAAAACAAAAATGTGAAAATTTCAAGTTCTTCCTAATTTAGTATTCAAGTGCCTTATTTTTTCAACAGAAACAATGCACATATCACAGGATTCTGCAATATTTTCTGACACTGGCTAGTAATTTACTCATGAGAATCATCCCACTATAGACACTGTGATTGTTCACGTAAGTGTTGCTTAGCAAAAGGAGGGCAGGGTTGGACCCTCCTGGGGTCCAGTTCTATGTAGTTATAGAATCAGTCAAACATGGGAATGGAGAAAGCAAAATGAGTCTGTGACTTGAAAAAAAGAGCATGTTTGATTATCTTAGGTCTCCTGAGTACCTTCCTTCCATATCTGCAGTACAGAGAATATTCTCTGGCAGCTATCATTTATTATTTATTTTTTATGCTTTAATTATTTGTGGAAATCCTTGGCTTCTGCTTGTTCAGCCAGCTCCTCTGACAGTAAAGTTTACATGTTAGGATGTGGGAGGTAAAGCTCTGGTTCAGAGGAAGGAAGGAAGGAAGGA
>VZRX01022996.1:0-12092 GCA_013398075.1 Notiomystis cincta | reverse complement strand
CTTCTCTTCTCTTCTCTTCTCCTAAACTGGCAGCTTCTGCTTGCTAGCCACATGGTTTTTTCCCTCAGGAGAACAGCAACAAAAAGGCAAAACCAAAGGGCTGTAAAATATCCTTGCTCTTGCTTCTGCTGTAATAAGCTCCAACCCACCTGGTTTCAAGGCAACAGGTACCTTTTCTAACAGTTCATCTTTCACATGATTTTAAAGGAATGTATTTCAGATCTTAGAAACTTTCTGGACACAACTGGTAGCACTACTATTCAATAATCCACTAAATATCAGAGCAGCAGCACCATTTTATCTGCTTTGAAGCCAATGAAGGGATAAGCCCAATAGCACAGTATTCCTAGGGACAGGATTGTCACTAATGAGCAGGAATATTGGTGTGGTGCCATGTCCCCTTTTCTGGGCTCCACTGCAGAGAAGATAATCAGGAAATAAAGGACAGATCTGTGATGTCCCTAAGTTCCAGAAGCTCCTATTTGCCAGTAAGCACCACCAGGGCAAAAAGCTTTAATTTTCTCTAATTCATGAAGCAAATCAGCCTGGCCAATGGCCAGTTTTAGAGCATTAGCTCAAAGCTAGCTGACTCTATCACAGTACATTACACTATGCTCAACCTGCACTGTGCTAAATCAGAAGACTTTCTCTGAAATTATGAAAGTGAATTCTCTTAAAATTTCCTACTAAGAAATAGTAAATAGGAAAATAAAACATCCCAACATATAAACAAAACAGAAATCTCCCTAGCTATAAGACTGAATACAGCTGATAGATTTTAATAGTTATAAATTACATGAACAGTGCTGACTCTTAGGCAATATTTGTCTATGGTTTTACAAGGTTAAGCATTAAAAGATGTTGAACTAAATTCTAATTAACTGTGGGAAGTCTTGCTGCAAGATGAGTGGGGTGAGAAACAATTGACTTATTACAGAGCTTGAAAGAGAGCAATGAAGAGGGAATGAAGGCCCTTGAAGTTATTATTAGGTTGCAAAATTTGTGAACTCAACAGTATCTATGGGCAATCCAATTTAAACCCAGTTCATATCAATTTTAAGTGATTTCTTTCTCATATAAAACTAAATCAATGAAATATTGAACTAAATTAATAAAAGTGTCCATATGGGAAGTTGCACAGCTTTAAACAAAAGAGCTCTAAAAATGACATCATGAAAAGCAACGCGGCTCATGTGAAACCGAGTGATAAGATCGTCTGCTGATGAATAGGAATAAGAGACACTGTAGAGACAAAGAATTATTTAATCAGTTTGCACACAATCTGTTCTATTTTTGAATGTGTGGTAGAGGCCCTAAATGTTATCCCTGTTCTTGGGAAGTCCTTTTGCAAAACTCACTGACATTGATAAGGACAGCAGTAGGCCCCTGCTATTGATTGCTTCCGCCTGCACACGGCCACAGGCAGGCTCCCAGTAACTTAATGCAAGCTCAGATCCTAAGAATATCTGGCTAAATAATGGATGAGCTGTGACACACACACATACACACATGTTGTGTACAATCACAGTGAAATCTCTGAAATTTCATTGGTGACTCAATTGCATTAGAGCAAGTGAGTGCTGCTTACTGGGCTTAGTTCTTACAAAGGCAGTCAGCCAGTCCTCACTTTCTTATGTTGCAGTTCTGGGCTTACATAGCAAGACTTAAAACTTCCAAGAAATCATCACAGATGATGGAATGGTGTAGTAGTGTCCTGTCATTACCAAATTTCTATCCCAGATGGCTTGGCAGTAACACTCCTCCAGGTCCTACTGTCAGACAGGAGCTTTATCTGAATTACCTCTACTCCAGGCTCCTGGACACCTTCCTGTGCTCCTTTCCTATACATAATGTCTCCACCAGGCATTTGTTCTCCCTATCCCTCACCCCACTGAAGCATGATGGGGACAGCTGTCTCCATCATTAAGGAGAGGGGTGGCAGATGTGGGTGAAGGAGCCACTTGCTGTATGACTGGTGGCCTCTGTTCAGCACAGAGACACGAGCCTGTGGTAGCTCCAACACGTGGGGCATGCTCACAGCACCTCCTCCACATCCAGCCCCGAGGTCTTTGTGGGTAAATCTACATCCAAGTGCATCAAGCCAATTGTTCTCCTTGCTGAGCATGAATTTCTTGGTGCTTTAATTAATTCACCCACAGCATGAGCACCACTGAGCTTGATGCACACTCAAAGAGCCTGGGCATATAATTAGTACCATGAAACAAAGACTAATGGACTGATAGAAACATTGGACTAGAACCATGCAGGAAAAGGCAAAAGTAGAATTTTAGTGAGGCAGACAAATCTAACTGGAACTCATTCTGGTAGAGGCTGTCACCACAAAATACGCATATATACGCACACAATTTTTTCTTTTTTAATCTTCACTCATTTCCCTGAGTCTCCCAAAGGCTTTGTGGTTTGAAAAATGACTCCTTTTAGTTTTCAGTTGTACCTGGAGTTGTATTTAAAAATTATGTCTAGTCATATTTGTATTTGGCTCAGGAACACTTGGGGCAGTTGGAAAAAGAAAAATCATAGTTTTCATTTGCTTTTGTTCTTGAAAAGCTGCTTTATGTACCCTATGCAGCAAGAGGAAAACCAAAAAAAAAGGGGGATTTAAATCACAGCAATAAAATATGAAGGCATTTCTTTGACTTACCCAATAAATGTGCTAGTCCAGATAAATGAGAAATGCGTGTATTCTGCTAGTGTTCTTCTTAAATATGAATGTTTTTTTTCCCCCTTCTCTCTTAATTCTTCTATACTAGAGCACAACCTTCCAAGTAGTTCTTTTTAATTCCTGAAATCAGACAGCAGGAATGCAAGTTTTCATGTGGTACTGTTTTTCTGACTTTACAGATCTGACCAAACTTCTAATTTAGGCAACTAGTGTGTTCTGGCATACACTTTTCTAAAATGAATTAAATGTAAATATAGCACTCATTTGTAAACAAGTCCACTCCTAAATTTACCAGGAAAGTGAATGGTTTGAGCCAAACATATTAATGTAAAAATTTTGGTCAAATCTTTAATGCAGAAGAAAGCTACTACAAAAAATTGAAGAAGTCAAATTAAACCTAAATTAGATAAAAAAATCCAGAGAACATTATCAAGAAGCACAATGACATGCTAATGGTTTAAATGATAGCATTTTTTCAATCAATTATCTATCTTCAGGCTCAACAATATAAAGCAGTGTAAAAAAGAGACAGAAAAGGAAAACTGATGCCTTTGGGCTCAGATTCAGATCAAAGACTTTCATGCTGTATATCTTAAGTAAGTGGCTAATAACTACAGGATATTCAAAGATGTCATCTACTTATCCCATGACTACCTGAAGTTTTCCCATTTGCACAGAAAAATACTTACTTCATCTATGAAAAGCTGATTTCAGGCAGCTACTGGGACCTCATCTGGAATGTGCTAATTGGAAAGAAATGTGCATACAAGTGTCCCAAAAACCCAGATGATTGCCTTGATCGGCAGTCTAGGTAATTAGGACTCTATTTCTGGGGTTTTATAATTTGGAATGTAGTGTTGTTGTGTTGTCACAAATAAAGAAAAATAAAAAAACTATGGAACACTCAATCTTGTATTACATGTGGAATTCATTGTATCCAGATAAATCTATCTGCGTTTGCTTTGCTATTGCTTGCAACTTCTTTACTTTTCCTAAGAAATACTCTTACTTCACTTTCAGTAAACAGGGCAGCATTTTCACACTAGGCAGTTCCCTACAGAAATCCGGGCTTTCGTAGGAGAATTAAAGAAACAGAGAACAGGAGCAAATGAACAAAAGGGGTCAAAGCATGAAGACTTTTAGGTGCATCTCAGAGGAAAAAAATCTGTCCAAATGGGAATAAACAAATCTTTCATTGTTGCAGGTCTTTCAAATGGTTTACCACCTCTGATTCATGCTGACAAACTCACATGAGTTTCTTTTCCACGTTCAGTGCTACAATAAAAATCAGAAATAATATCCAATTTATGAAAGAGCTAGTGTCAGCTGCCAATCAACACCAATTCTGCTTTACTATGTAACCAATTTATTCTTTAAGAAGAGCCCCAGCTGTAGTTTGCTACTGGCTTTATTTTGTATTTCTCTTACACTGTTGCAGCACGGTTTTCCTTGTCTTCCCCAGCGTGGATGAAGCTGTTGCAGGGTGCACACATCCTGCACTGTGCACATGCAGCATAGTGGTTCCTCTTGGTGTTCCAGAGCTATTCATTACTGTCAGCATCACAGCACAGGGTGATCTTACCACAGGCTGCCAGCTACTGTTTTTCATGCTCATAGATTTTGTGCTGAAAGAACAACAAGCACTATTGTTACTTAATAAAATGACTACAATAATACTACCTTACATTTATATAAATCCCCTTTTAACCAAGAACCTTAAAATATTTTATGGTTGGTTTGTTTGTTTGTTTTTTTTTCCTAGATACAATGCTAAAGTTTTTTCTATCTGCCACTGAAAAGTCCAGCTCCATTTAATATACAACATATCTACTTACCAGCACAAAGCAGTGTTACAGCATTTTTGCTCAGGAAGCTGTGGATGCCCCATCTGTGGAAGCTCAAGGTTGGATGTGTTTTGTAGCAACTTGGTCTAGTGGAAGGTGTCCCTGCCCATGGCAGGGGATTTGGAACAAGGTGATTTGAAGGTCCCTTCCAACACCAACAATTCTATGATTTCGAACATATCTGTGTGACTACAGCAGTTACAGAAAACATCACGAGCACCCCAGTGCAGAAGCACAGTAGGACAACATTAGAAGGTGTCAGGATGGACCAATTTACTGCTCCTATGGTCACTGCAACCAGGAAAATAGGGCCAGCCATCCAAGTAGATTTGAGGGGAAGTATGAGGCGCTGCTTGCAAAAATAGATGAAAGGAACTCAAGAGTAAAGACAGCAATGCCTAAGATGCTAAGGTTCTTTTTTAATCCTGACTATGTCCAAAAAACCTAAACAGTTAAACAAGAAATGTATCAAGTTTCAATTTAAACATGGTGAGCTGTTTATAATAAATTCAAACTAAAGTTCAATTTAAGCAGGTGAGCTGTTTATCATACATGCAATCTAAACCACCTCTTGCCTCTCTAGCTCCCAACCCAAAAAAGGCCCTGACATGGTGAGAACTTGTTCTCTATTCACCTCCATGACCAAGCTATCCTAATGGCTTATAGTAAGTCTCCTACTTTCACATAACCTTTCTGAATGTTTTGATTTAGAGACTGAAATCCCATAACAGCACCAGGCAGTACTATTTCTCATAAGTTCTGTAGCAAAATCTGGACAAGGAAGGGAGAAGAGATGGGATCACGTTATTTCCACAAAAGATATTGCAATACTGCGGGGAAAAGCTCACTTTTTCTATGCACTTCATCACCTAGAGTTATAATATCAGCTGTTTCTTGGGAGAGTCATTTGCATTGTGCCACAGAAAATGCTGCTTACCTATGAAATAAATGTAAGGCATCATAAACTTAATTGTAAAATTAATTAAATTTTGGATATTTTTCCACCTAAACTCCTTCTGTACTTAACAACTAGCAAAAAATTATTTTTCTAAATATGTGTCCAACATGAACCCTTGAAGCTCTGTATGTGCACATCAAGGACAGTACATGACCCTAGGTTTGCTTGAATCTATTTTTTTTTCTTAAAAAGGCTGTTGTAGTATTGGCCCAGTTCTTATCTCTTGCAGACAGTAGCCCAAATCTTCCCTGCTACACAAGTCCAATCTCACATTGATTTCAATGGGTTTCAGCAGAATAACTGAAAAGAGAATTTGGCCCGTAATCTCTGACTATATCATATAACTAGTAAGTGCTTGACTAAGATTAGATTTAAAGATAGCCCAGGAGGATAATTCAAGGACTCCAGAACCTTTACTTACACTAAAGTCTCCTTCCTTTGGGGAAAACAAAACAAAGTATCTTTAGAGACACTATATTCCTGAAAATTGGAAAAACACTTAACTAATTTGCTGTTTCTTTTCCTCCATCATTAACAAAAATAAGAGGAAATTCCTATATTCTAGAACAGAAGTTGTTTGTTCCTTTTCTAAAGTCTTCTTTCAAAAACATGTTTGTGAATATACATGATTGTCTTAGCAAAGGGAATAACTCTTTGCTTCTCTTGAATCCTATGTGCAACATAATTGGAAAGAGCAGGTGCCGCCATACACATTCATCTACAAAGATTTTCTTTTGACTTCCTTTTAGTTGGTTGCCCAAAAAAACATGGGCCTAGTTTCTCTTGTGGGCTGTCCTGTGCTACAGGTAACCAGTTTACCAGCTACAGGATGAGGCTTTTTGGAAGCTTGAGTTGTGTGCACAAGGTAAACTCCTACAGCCTCAAGACTCAGCACTTGCAAGAACAGTAAGTTTAAATGCTTGCTCATCATTGAGGAGGTGGCTTATTAGCCCTTGTTCTACTTTATTCTTTATCCCTTGAAATGGACTGAGATTTGCAAATTAGCAAAAATTAATCCTCAAAAGCAGAAGTCACGAAGTAAAAAGGACTTTTTAGGATTTCACAGCCATGTGGCTGCTTACGTTTGACTTTTTAGAGACAAGCCCAATGCTCCTCATGCTCAAAAAACCTAAAAAACAACCAGAAAATAAAGGCAAGCACTTCTTCACTATCTAAATTCTTTAGTCGTACATCACCACTTGATTTATGAGATATTATGAGGTGAGAAAAAAACAACTGTGATTTCTATCCAGCATGGATGAGAAGGCCAATAAAGATCACAGCCACATTTCCAGATTTTAGAAAGATGTTTATCTCAATAGATGCAGCAGATAATCTTTATGAAGTAAACAAACAACAAAATGCCCAATCTTTGAACCCTTGATGTAAAATGAATCAAGAAATTAAATGTAAATGGTAATTCTGCAATCCTTTTTCTAATAAAATTAGACTTGAAAGCCAAAAGGAGTAGGAAAATACTAAGAGCACAGGATCACTGAATTAAAACACATCCCAGGAGTAACAGTTAACTCAGAGCCACTTCTGTAAGATTTTCTGTATTTAGATTTTTAATCTATTATACCTCTGGAAAGAAAATCTATCCCGGGTTTAGGTGCCTGCAGAAATTTATCTTATAAAGAACACGCGCAGAAGCTCTGCTCTCTCCCAGTCCTCCAGAGAAGGCACTGATGAGGGCCACAGGCCAGCTGCCAGCTGAAGGTCTCCTGTTCCCTCTCTAATTTACCTCAGGCTGTACTGACAGACCTGACACACATTTAATTAGCACAGGCTGGGGCTGGTACAGGTGCCACAGCCTGACTCGCCTGCTACTGCCCCTCTGCCTGAGGTTCTGATCTCAGCAGAAGGTTTCAGAGCTGCTTTACAGGAGCACTTCAGTTTGAATCCATCATCACTGGCCATGTGAGGTGAGTCTGGACTTTGCCCTCGGGGTAATGCCCTGACCCTGGTGGAAATCACATCCTGGGCAGGAACAAGAAGCAGCTGGTGGCAGTTTGGTTCACCATAAATGCAGCCTTGGCAAGAGTCTCAGCAATCCACAGCTCTGGGAGACTCTGTTACCATCCTTCAGTTGCACCACTATAAACTGAAAATAAGGGGATGTAACACCTGTTTGCAACTCTTCCTGCTCTCTCCTCTTAACCTGTCCTTCATTTCTTTTCCAGGCTCAGCTCTAAATGGGTAAAATCAGTAATGGCTGTTAATAATATCATATAGAGAGGGAACATCCCAGTGTTGTCCTTGCCGACTGGAGGAGCAGCATAATTAATCTACTTATGTTACATTTGTGTGCTATGGACTCCAAAAGCTATTCCTGAAAACAATTTCCATGAAAATAAAACAATTCCAACTTAAGCCTGTATGCAAGATCAGACTCACTGCACAATTACAGGGAACTGCACTCTGCCAACACTGTTAAATTGAGGACCTCTCGTTTCCTGGCTCTGCTGTTGGACAGCTTATGTTCCTACTGCTTTGCTTCCATCTGTGCTAACAACAGAATCCTTTTTGATTAAAATGTTGCTGAGTTATATTGTGAAAGTTCATTTGAACTGTGCACTTTCCTCCCTTAGAAATACTCCTCCTCCCTTTGGATACAAGATATAGGCATTTGCGAGTTACACCTCCAGCCTGAGTTATTTCAGAAAGAAGGGGGAAAAATAGATCTTTTAATTAATGTACAGATTCTCAAGCAAGAGGAAACAAGCTCTGGAGGAATAGGATTTTCCTATGTTGTGTGTATATATTGGCTGGGGTTTGACTGGTTTTGTATTTTTTTATAATAGAGATAGTTAACAAAAAAATCTGAAAACGTGCCTGGAGGAAAGTGCAAGTGGAGAATATCCAATCATGAGGATGTGCAGGCTCACTAAAGGTCTCTTTAAATGAGACATTTAGGGAACCATAACTAAGTAAATAGAAATTGAGGTCCTAAACATTGGATTTCGTGAAGAAATCTCAGGATGTTGTCGTGTCCACAATAAACCTACCTTTTTTTTCTTGCCTTTAAAATCGTGAGGGACATACAACTTTTCCTGTGTTCTGAGAAAGACTGACATGGTCATTCAAGTTTTTAATGAAAACTTGCTCACTGGAAAGTCATATTTAGGTATGTTTTGCAGCAGGTAGAGACATACCTTTTGTTATAGCAAAGACTGTAAAGTCTATTTCCCAGTTAAAGGAGAAAGGATAAAAATGTGACATATTAAAACAGGGACTAATAAGGAAATTACCAGAGGAAATTAAGATAAATTAGTAATTAATTAGACTGTAATTAGGAGATAATTAAGAAAATTAAGGAATTTAGGATGTACATTATATGTTCCAGCTAAAACAATAGTTCTAGTTCAAAATCTAATGTCATTAAGCACTTTTGTAATTCTCTGGGACACGTTTCAGATACTGAAGTAGCAAAGTTGGCATTTTCAGGTGGGCCTTCAGCCAAAACAATATCTCTGTGTTCAAGAATAGTGGATACATTCTTCTTCAGGCAGAGTTGGATCTGTTTCTTGGGAACTGTTCAAAATTTGGAGAATGATGCAATTCCTGCACTGAACAAAAGATCAGATCTGAGTCCAGGGTTGAAGTGCCTTTAAGTAAATGAAGACAGAATTTGGTATTTTGTATTAATCTCGCTGACAGCAGAGAATATTAATGTAGGAGATGGAGACAAATAGAAAACATTCCCAGCATTTCCAAGTCTCAGGGTATGCTCATGTCGGAATTTCATACCTAACCTGCTCCTGGAATAGAAAGCTCCAGGAAAGGTTGCTTAGGTTGATGCAAAGGCAGGTTTCACAGGTACTGTGAATAACTCTGTGTTAACAGCAGCACTCCTCTCTCTCTCACTCATGGCCAAACCTCTCCTATCAGCAGAAGTGAGATCCTGTTTATTTTCACTGGTCTCCAGAGCTGCAGTGCCACTCAGATTCAGCGCTTATTTGGAACATGCATTATTTAGTACGTTGCAGTTCAGCCCAGGTACAGCCAAGAGCAGGAATTATGTACAGTTCAGAGCTCCTGGGTCTAACCTAAGCACACTTTTCTATCGAGTTCTTACCCTTTTGCAAAATACAATACTCCATCCATGCAGTGGGAAAAGATCTGTTGTTTGTAACAACTCTATGACATTGGACTTCAGCTATTCCAAAGCAATCCATTTTCTGACACGTTTAACCAGGAGCAAATTTAGGTTTCAAATTATTAGGCTCAAATTAGCCTCTCTGCCTGTTATTCCCATCTGATATGAATTCTTCTTAGACCATAAAGCTACAGAGCTAAAGCCTGATTAAAAATAAAAAAATGAGCATACACTATTTTCTTCATGATGAAATACCTCTCTCTCTTCAATGAGTTTAAACTTGCAATTATGTTTGAAGACTGATGTCAGATAAATGCTGAACTGCTGTTCAGGCAGTGAGCTATATCCTTATATTCACTAGGTACTGCTTTGAGCCACAGGCCAGCTTCAGGAAAACTGTTCTTGTTGCTGATAAAGAGGACTAAGTATTTTGTGGGATGTTTCTGGGAGAGATCCTTATGAAGGAGTACCCAAATATTTGCATGAAAAAACAGGGGCAAAGCTTTTGGTTTTGTTCTGTAATTCTATTCCCGCTCTCTTTTGTCAGAAGTACATCAAAATATATATAATACATGAACATAAAGAATCTATTATTTACATGGAATTAATTACCTGGATGGAAAACACACTTACCAAAGAAATCTGTGTAGGAACCATGGGAGTGAGCCACTAAAACACGATCATCCTTCAAATAAAAATAACTACACCACAATAAATAGTACTACACTGCAATAAAGAGCAGCAGCATGCACTACAGTCAGAGAGGAGGAGTAGAATAATATGTTCAATTGTAAATCACTGTGCATGGAAATTTAGGCAGGCATAATACAATTATCTGATTGGAGGTCAAATGCAATTTCACAGGGTGAATAGCAGACTATGACCATGTATCNGCTGACTGGCCTATAAATCCTCCATGAGATATAAGAAACAAAACAAATTCAAATTAGTGAGCTCAGGTTTTAGGTTTCAAATCCATACCAACTATCTCTCTAAGAGTTCTGGTTTGTGATCAGTCTCAAGCTGGGTCTCATGAAATTGAGGATCTTGCTTTTTAAGTCCTGCTTTGGAGCTAGTATTTACTACCAACATTTTTTATTGTTATTTACTGATACTCATAGTTTTGTTTTACTCCCTTTCCTTGAAGAACTTGATTCTGTAACACATACAAGAAACACACTAGGAAACAAAATAGCCAAGCTTTTTTAAAGTGTGAATTTTTCATTGTTTTGATTCAGAGTCAGAAAAAGATCTCTAACCAGAGCTGCTTAAGTCAGTTTTACCTCTGAAACCCTGCTCTAAACAAATCAACATTCATGAAAATGTTTCTGTGTCTTCACTGGCCAGTTTCTGTGTTGGCTTTCAAAACCATCTAAAAATTAAAAAAAACATTATTTTTGAAGATGAGGTTTTTTAATGTGTCTCTTAGAGGCCTCACACACTCACACATACATGATTCATGGTATTCAAATTGACACAAATAGTTATAACTTGCAAAATAAAATGTTTATCACAAAAAATTACATGCATGGTCCATCACCTTAAAAACCTTTAGTACTACACCCATAAATAGAGTGTTTCATCAGTAAGACACTGGGTTGGATCAATGCTGGCTCTTCCTGACAGTTCTGCACTATATACCTGTCTCATTTTGTTAGTTTAGTAAACTGGTTCCCAGCTCAATTCCACAAGTACAGTGTGGTCTCTGCTTAAAAAAAAAATTAAAAAATCAACAATATGATTCAGCTGATACATATTTTAGAGCCATTCATCCATGCAATACTTAGTGACTTCTTTTGGCCAGGAATCAGCAATGAGCAGCAGTGTGAAGCAACTTTTTCTGCTGCAATGCTTTTCCATTCTGAAGACTGCAAACAGATTAAAAGTACAGCTCAGTTTCATTAATTAAAGAAGTTCTTTGAAAAAACATTTGCTGTGTTCATCAGCCATTCCCTGGGTGGGGACATATGTGCTGTACCCTGAAACACAACTAGGACAGGTCAGTGGCACACCAATACATCTGGCCACGTTGTTTTCTGAGGCTGTCCCAGCATTAAAGATTTTTCTTCTGCGTGCAGACTGATAACATCATTGGAGTCACGAGCCTTCAAATCAGAGGGGAACTTGGCAACATCACATCTGAAACCACAGGGCAAAATTCATGTTTACTGTACATAGCCCAGTTGTTCAAAGAGCTGAGCATGCTGGCACCACTCCAGCAAAGCACTTAGAGGGCGGCAGGGGCTCCTGACGTGCCAAGGGTTCGCCCGGCAGTCGGGGCTTTGCTGAGCCGGGCCTGAGAGCACAGCAGCCCCTGGGGCAGAACCACCCCCGACAGCTGCAGCACGGCCAGGGCTCTTCCCTCTTCCCTGCTCCTGCTGGGACTCGCTGAAATGCAATGGTGGTGACCTAGTCAGAGGGACTGTGGAAAACGAGGAATTGGCTTTCAACACAGATGTCATTTCATTTGGTGGTTCTACCTTACTATATTACTACTACTACTACTAC
>VZRX01022995.1:6843-24448 GCA_013398075.1 Notiomystis cincta | reverse complement strand
CCAGGGACACCTTAGAGCCCCTTACAGTGCCTAAAACAGGCTCCAAGAAAGATGGAGAGGGACTTGAGCCAAGGGCCTGGAGAGGGCAGGGTTAGATGGGGTATTGGGAAGGAATTGTTCACTGTGAGGATGGTGAGACCCTGGCACAGATTGCCCAGAGAAGCTGTGGCTGCCCCATCCCTGGAAGTGTTCAAGATCGGCTGGATGGGGCTGGGAGCCACCTGGGACAGTGGAAGGTGTCTTTCCCATGGCAGGGGGTGGGACAAAGTGGTCTTTAATGTCCCTTCCAACCCAGACTGTTCCCTGGTACTATGACCAGCTCATGTCTTAGGGCCTCATCTGGCTGGCTTGGCCCCAGACTCTGCTCTGGGATGGGCAGGAGGCTTCTGCAGCTGCCCACCAGGGGGTTGGCATTGGGTCAGGCTCCTGCCTTGCTGTGGGATGTGGATGTGTCCTTGTCCTGCCCCCACATAAGCATGGTTTGTGCATAAATCTGGAATGTCCTTGGGTGGGAAGCTGGTGAGGAATGCTGGGTGGCATCACCATGATGTTCTCCTTCCCGCTTTTCCCTGTGCTGGCAGCAAATGTTGCGGCTGCTGCTGGTGGCTTCCTCTACTTCTTCTCCTACATCCCCTACTTCTTCATCTCACCCCGCTACGACCTGATGTCCCACAGCCAGAAGCTGGCATCCTGCCTCATCTCCAACGTGGCCATGGCCATGGGGGCGCAGCTCATCGGCATGTTTGAAGGGAAAGGTGAGCGGGGCCGTCTGGTCCTGGGGAGAGGAGCATCCCCTTCCTGTCAGCCTGATTTTTGGTGGGGTGGGACTGGCTTGGTGGACAGACATCGGGGAGAGGTACTTTCCTGCTTCTAAGTAGAGCTGATTGCTCCCATACCAGGGCTCTCTGAACTTGTGTCTGTGCCCGTGGGCTGTGGAAAATGCCATCCTCACTTCAATTACCAAAGGAATTCTGTTCTAGTGGATGGGAACCATTGCATTTCCTCTTTCACGATGTATGTCTTTAATTTCTTTAATTTAAAAGAGTTTGCTGTTGGTTCCAGCAGAGCTGTGCTAAGTGCTGGCAGTAGATCAGTGGCCATAGTGATGGAGGGGTGATGCTGGAGAAGGGATTGTTTCTTCCCAGGCAGTGGCAGAGAATGGCATGGAAGGAGTGTGGTGGACTGAGGAGCCTTGAGGTTTCAGTGCCTCTTTTCCCTCCATCTGCAGAGGGATCATAGACCTGTGCAGTGCTGCTGGTTACTATGCAGTGAGCTGGCAGAGGGACTGCTCTGCCAGTCTTGGAGAAGAGGGTCCTCCTGGGGATGCAGAGGTAGCAATGCCCCGTGTGCCTTGCAGGGACTGGCATCCAGTGGAAAGACCTCATGAAGCCTGTCAGTGTGGATGACAACTTCACCTTGGCCCAAGTGCTGGGGATGCTCCTCCTGGACTCAGTTCTCTATGGCGTGGTGGCCTGGTATGTGGAGGCCGTGTTCCCTGGCGAGTACGGTGTGCCACAGCCCTGGTATTTCTTCCTCACGGTGAGCACTGCTTACACCCCTTCCCTGGGCTTCAGGGGCATCACTCAGGACAGTCACCACTTCTGTGCCATGCAGCAGGCCAGTCTGATGGGCGAGAGTGGCACCATCTGGCCTCTAAAATCATGGTGTCTGCAGCATGCCCTCACTAAAGGCTGACGCAGCTGTAGGTTTTTACTGTGGACGAAGGTCATCTTGGTTTTAAATCTCTCTCCCAGCACTTCCTGGCATGCAAGGTGTTGTTAAACATCTCCAGGCCCAAGCAAAGGCACTGGAGAGAAAACCCAGGTGTGAGCAACCAGATCTAGCAATTTGACACTCCCGAGCGCTGCCATCCAGGCGGGCATGGGTGACCTGTGTCCCACTGCCAGCCGCCCGCGTGCCAGGGGGTGGGTGACAGCTGTCACCCCATCAGCTGAGCCTCCCTCGCTCTGCCAAGCCAAACACTTGGCATCACCCTCAGCAGCTGCAGCTGCAGTGGGCACTGTGCCTCTGTGGCTGCAGAGAGATATGTTCTATTTGGATACTGGAGATGCATCCTTTCTTATTTGATAGAGAGGTTTTTCCTTCTCCATCCAAATTCCTCATCCTAGAGTGGTTTCACTCCAGCATCTCACTCCCTCTTGCAGTCAGACCAGGGAAACAGAGATGCAGCCATTGACAAAAGCTGGTTTTGCATCCAGGTGTTATTGAATTGTTATTCCTACTGGGATCTAAAGTCCCAAACACTTAGTTTCATTCCTAGAGAGCCAGGTCAAAAAAAAGGGGTTCTAACTGCAGCAGCTGGACCCCAGGCTGTATTTAGTGTTTGTCAGGGGTTTTGGAGGGGATGGTTGTCCATGGGCTCTCCTGGGCAGAATGATTCTGCTTGAGTGATTTTACTTCTCTGAAATTTTTTCCATGGAGATGAAGATGGGGAAAAGCTGCTGTGTAATCACAGGCAGTCCTGCTGTAAGGGAGAGATGAGGGTAGGCAGAAGGGCACAATGTTCCATCATGTTCCAGTCCTGCCTGCTGAAGATGTGCTGGTTGGCAATTCCCAGGCCAAGAGAGTGGTCTGGGAGATGCTTGGGAGGTGTCCGTGGGAGGAGGAGAGTGGCTGAGGCTGGGAGGACGAGATGAGCTCTGCCTGTGCCTGATTTCTGTCTCTCCCTTCCTCCATCAGCCCTCGTACTGGTGCGGGCGGCCCAGGACTGTTGTGGGGAAAGAGAAGGAGGAGGAGGAGGATCCTGAGAAAGCCCTGAAGAGTCAGTACATTGAGGAGGAACCAGCCGACCTTGTGTCAGGCATCAAAATAAAGCACCTTTCCAAGGTACTGACAGGGCACAAACACAGCACAATGTTGGTTTTGTAAAACCTGTTGCCTGCAGGCAGCTTCTGTAGCTTTGTGCTGCCCTAGGGCTGGGTATGGCTCTTCCCAGAGCTGGCTGCATTTTGTGGTGGGATGAAGTGCTGGGTACTTAGAGGTGCAGTGACATTTGTATTTAACTTGTTGACATTTGAATTTAACCTGAATTAGACCTATTGTCTACTGCTAACACCCCGTGGGCATCCCGGGCTTTGCCTGCTGGGTGGAGCTGAGGCACTTTCCTAACACCAGCACATGGACATGACTTCCACAGGTCTTCAAAGTGGGCAACAAGACAAAGGAGGCAGTGAAGGACCTGACAGTGAACATGTATGAAGGGCAGATCACTGTCCTGTTGGGACACAACGGTGCTGGGAAGACCACCACTCTGTCCATGCTCACAGGTAGGAGCATCTTGCTGTGGAGACTGATAGCTTGACTCTCAAAGAAGAGCCAGACCCTGTCTCTGAGGGCAGGGTGGGATTTTTGATCTTCCTTGGAGCACCTTCAGTTTGCTGAGCTGTTGGCTGGGGATGCCAGGTTAGTGAGGAGATGGAAGGATCATGGGGGTCCCTGCTCAGCCCTTGACAAGAGTGGGATCAGCCAGTGGGTGAAATGACAGCCAGGTTTTGTGCTGGAGAGAGTGAGAGCCAGGTTTTGTGCCGTGAGAAGAGACTGGACCTGCTGTAGGATTGCTCTTCTTAGGCTTTGCCATGGGAATGCAGATAAGGTAGAACTGGTGTTCTTCATTCTTGAGTTGCTGAGCTCCAGAATACCTATTTTGGCACAATGCATACAGTGACCTTTGATGGTCCTTTTCTGTTCTCTATTGCTCTGAGCTGCTCCTAGAAACTCAGGGGGCTCATGGGACCTTCCTGGAGCTCTGCCCTGGCCCTGCCTGGCTCTCTGCACAGTCAGAACCATGTTTGACCTGCCTGTCCCTCTCCTTTCTGCACTGGTGGGCCCAGTTCCCAGCTGTGGGTGCCCTGCAGACCACTCTGTGGACAGGAGGAAGCTGTTGTACCCCAGCCTGAGCAGGAGACAGACTTGCTCTGTTTTTTGGCAGAAAGCTGCGGGGGGGGGGATGCTCATCAGGACCATCCACCTTTCCACTGGCTCTTTGCCACTGGGGTCGCCCTGAGCCGCTGTGTCCCGCTCCCCACAGGTCTGCACTCCCCGACGGGCGGGCAGGCCTACATCAACGGCTACGAGATCTCCCAGGACATGGTCCTGATCCGCCGCAGCCTGGGGCTGTGTCCCCAGCACGACGTCCTCTTCGACAACATGACAGTGGAAGAGCACCTCCACTTCTATGCAGGGGTGAGCCTGGCAGGGGGGCAGCCCTGGGAGGGCACCTGGGCTCCTGAAGGTGGGGAAGTGTGGTGAGATCTATCAAGTGGGTCTAAAAATGATCAGAGTGTGGAGCCCCTCTGTTCTGGAGCCAGGCTGGGACAGCTGGGGGTGTTCACTTGGTGAAGAGAAGGCTCCAGGGTAGTCTTGGAGCGCCTTCCATGCCTACAGAGTCTCCAGGAGAGAGATTTTGAACCTGGAATGACAAGACAACAGGGAATGGTTTCACACCGAGAGAGGGCAGGGTTAAATGGGATATACAGAAGAAATTCTTCCCTTTGAGGGTGGGGAGGCCCTGGCACAGGTTGCCCAGAGAAGCTATGGCTGCCCCTGGACCCCTGGAAGCATCCAAGGCCAAGTTGGACAGGGTTTGGAGCACCCTGGTCAAGTGGAAGGTGTCTGCCCATGGCAGGGCAGTTGACCTAGATGGTCTTAAAGGACCCTTCCAACCCAAACCATTCCATGATAAGCAGAACAGCCACTGCATCCTCTTCCCACCTCTGCAGACTGGTGGAGGATTGGAGGGTCTCAGGCAGCACAATTCCATAGAACCACCCCTGCCAGCTGTGCCAGCTCCTGCAGGGTGGGCAGGAGTCCATCTCTGCTTCCCCGCTTTCCTGTCCGTGTGTGGAGGAGGGAGTGTGGTGGGGTTTGGCAGCCCTGCAGGTGGGCTCATCCCTCCCTTCTCCCTGTCTGGCAGCTGAAGGGATACCCACTCTCCAAGTGTCCTGAGGAGATCAACCACATCCTGAGGATCCTCAACCTGGAGGACAAGCGCCGCTCTCTGACCAAGGCTCTCTCTGGGGGCATGAAGCGCAAGCTGTCCATCGGTATCGCCCTCATTGGGGACTCCAAGGCAGGTGGCTTTGGTGGGCTCACCTTGCACCTGGGGCCGGTGTGGGTCCTTGGGGTGGCTCTGAGGCTGTGGTGAGCCAGAGGGACAAAGACAGCAGGGAACAGGCAGGAGAACTCCCACAAAGCGGACAACTCTGAGGGCCATGCCCTGCGGCTCTGCTGTCTGGTAGCTACTCCCCAGGATCATTGCTGTGAGGCCAAGGCTCCTCCTGGGTCCTGAGGTTGTCCCCTCCTGTGCTGCTGGGCCTCTCTCAGCTATCTCCCATCTCCTGTGTGCAGGTGGTGATGCTGGATGAGCCGACATCGGGGATGGACCCGGCCTCTCGCAGAGCCACGTGGGATCTCCTTCAGCAGCAGAGGAGCAACCGAACCATCCTGCTGACCACTCACTTCATGGACGAGGCAGACCTGCTGGGGGACCGCATAGCCATCATGGCCAAGGGCGAGCTGCAGTGCTGCGGCTCCTCGCTCTTCCTCAAGCGCAAATACGGTATGGGAGCAGCAGCAGGCTGTGCTCCACGTCTTCTCCTGGCCAGGGAAGAGCAGGAGGGGGATACAGAGCATTTCTCCTTGCCTGATGGCTGGTTGCTCCCCATCCTGCTGTTCAGCCTCTCCTGAGGCCCATCCCCACATTTACTCTTGCATTGTGTCCTTGTCCATTGCAAAGCAGTGCCTGAGCGTCCCTCTCTGTTCCAGGCCCCCTGCTCAGGCCAGGCTGGGCTGGGATTGACCCTCCTCTCCCTTTTCTCATGGCTCCTCACAGGGGCAGGATATCACATGGTGATGGTGAAGGAGCCTTACTGCAACCTGGGGGAGATCTCCCGCCTCATCTGCCAGTACGTGCCCAACGCCACCATGGAGAGCAATGCCGGAGCAGAGCTATCCTTCATCCTGCCCAAGGAGAGCACACACAGGTAGTGGCATTGTCCCCTGCTGCCTCTCCCTGAGGGGTCCCCTTGTCTTCACACACTGTCTCACAGGCTTGCTGGAAAGGGGAACTGCTCCCTGCATCAATGCTGGTCGTGGAGAATGGGATTCAGCTCCTCCTGTGGTGCCGAGGGCGGCACAAATGAGGCAGGATGTTATGGCTCTAAAATCAAATCTGTGGACCCAGGAGGTTGGGGGTGCTGATGGTCCCCGTCTGCTCTGTTCTCATGCGACCCCTCCTACAGAGCTGCATCCTGGTCTGAAGGCACCAGCAGGAGGATGTGGAGCTCCTGAAACAAGTCCAGGGAGGCCACAGAGATGCTCCAAGGACTGGAGCCCCTCTGCTCTAAAGCCAGGCTGGGAGAGCTGGAGGTGTTCACCTGGAGAAGAGAAGGCTCCAGGGAAACCTCAGAGCCCCTTCCAGTGCCTAAAGGGGCTCCAGGAGAGCTGGGGAGAGACTTGGGACAAGGGATGCAGGGATGGGACACAAGGAATGGCTTAGAGGGCAGGGATAGATGGGATATTGGGAAGGAATTGTTCCCTATGAGGGTGGGGAGGCCCTGGCACAGGTTGCCCAGAGAAGTTGTGGCTGCCCCATCCCTGGAAGTGTCCAAAGCCAGGCTGGACAGGTCTTGGAGCAGCCTGGAATAGTGAAAGGTGTCCCTGCCCGTGACTGGGGGTGAAATGAGATGGTCAGTGAGGTCCATTCCAGATAAGGTCCATTCCAGGCTCAAAGCCTTTTGTGTTTCCATGATTCTGTGATAGCTGAGGCAAGAACAAACAGCCAGTGGAGCCCAAAATCTGCCCTTGGGCTCAATGGCACAGGCTGCACTAGGGTTGGATGCAGGACTCCAACCAGCTGCAGGACTGATGCTGAGAGAGGGTCTTTACCCTTCAGTGTCCCCTCCCATGAGTGTCGGTATCTGACGTCTCCCTTCTCTGCTCAGGTTTGAGGCCCTATTCACGGAGCTGGAGCAGAGGCAGGAGGAGCTGGGCATTGCCAGCTACGGTGCCTCGGTCACCACCATGGAGGAGGTGTTCCTCAGGTAGGTGGAGGGGTGACCAGTGCCCGTGTGCTTTGGTGATGTCCAGCACAGCTCTCCAGGGCACTTGTTCGGTTTGGTCTCTTGGGTTTGGCTTCCCTAGCTCAGAACAGCTGGATCTCTGTTGGATCTCTGTTTCATCACCCACTTTCCTTCCTGGCACAGGGTTGGGAAGCTCGTGGACTCCAGCATGGATATCCAGGCCATCCAGCTGCCTGCTCTGCAGTACCAGCATGAGAGACGCTCCAACGACTGGGCCATGGATGACTCCAGCAGCCTGAGTGGCATGACAGACATGACAGACGACAGCGGGGCGCTCATTACCGAGGACTGCTCCAGCATCAAGCTCAACACCGGCGTGAGTGCTGGGGGGTCGGTGCAGCAGGAACAGGGAGGGGACATGGGAAGGGAGGGTTTGAAGTAGGGTTACCAGGTGGAGCCTCCCCCATGGCTGCTCTCGTTGCATGTGGTTTAAAACATCAAATTGAAAGATCAAGTTGGAATCTGCATAGGATAAATGATTTTTAGGGTTGGTAGAGTTGGTCACTTCCACCCTCTTTATGTTAATCTTGGGGTCTGAGTTGCTCTTCAAGGTGTTCCAGGAGGTCTAATGTGGTTTTCCACCTGCTATTGTTCCATCATTTGGGTTTTCCAGAAGATGAGAAAATCCATCTTCCTTCCCTCGCTAGGCACATGTTCCAGTTCCTTGGCAGCCCTTCATGCTCCGCTGCTTCTGTGCCTGTGATCAATATTCCTTGTCTGTTCAAGGGCACATCTCAAAGGCAGAGGGGGGAGAAGGATGTGCTGGGTTTGAAAAGCAGAGAAGGTGCTTGCAGGGGCTGGGCTGGGCACTCACAGGTGTCTCACCCGGTCACTCTGGCTGGCAGCCGCTCTGCAGTAATCCTGTTTGGGAACCTCAGCTGCTGGGAGGTGGAGGAAGGTAAAGGTCGTGGCTAAAGCTGCTTTTATCACCTGAGATCTCAAAGTGACTGACTCGTTCAGAAGCCATGGAGTTGGATGTGCTGGAGGTGGGCAGCTGCCGTGCTAATCCCTTTATAGGCTTGGCTGGAGAACAGGCTCTGCTGCAGGCCTGCAGGGTGCCTGCAGGATGGGGGTGGTTTGGAGTCGACTTCCACATCAGCTGCATGGGGTGATGTGTTCACAGCTGGCAGGGCTCACCTTGACCTGACCTCTCTCCTCACAGTTCTACCTGTGCTGCCAGCAGTTCTATGCCATGTTCATGAAGCGGGCCATGTACAGCTGGCGCAACTGGAAGATGGTGGCGGCGCAGTTCCTTGTGCCTCTGATCTTCACTGCCTTTGCCCTCATCGTGGCCAAGACCTTCCCAGGCCCGCGGGACTCATCCCTGCTGCGGCTGACGCTGGAGCCCTACGGCCAGACCATTGTGCCTTTCTCCGTGGTGGGCGCCACGGGCCTGCCCCAGAGGCTGGCAGAGCAGTACGTGGAGCTGCTGGATGCCCAGCGTCAGTCGCCACTGGAGGTGCTGGGTGAGGCCTCAGGGAGCACCCCTGGAGCAGGTGGCGCCCGGCGGGGTGTCCAGGGGTCACTGGTATGGGTGGTTTAGGTCCCAGCTGCGGCGTATCTGATGCATTTCCTTCCTGCATGGGAGTGTCCCATCGTTGGCAGGACCTCTCCTCACCTGAGCAGAGCTGTCTTCTCCATAACCCCACGTTTGTGGCCACTGGAACAGGCTCCCCAGGGAATGGTCATGACCCAAATGCTCCCAGAGCTCAAGATGGGGTTTTGGGGCAGTCCTATGCAGGGCCAGGGGTTGGACTCAGTGATCCTTGTGGGTCATTTCCAACTCAGGAGATTCTTATGGATCTGTGTTTCTGTGGTTAGGACTAGGGTGGGCCACCAGGGCTGAGTCTGCCTGGGGTCTTTTCCAGTTGGCCTCAGTTAGCTCTGGTGTGACAGTGGTGGTGTTTGGCAGGTGGGCTGGAGGAGTACCTCATCTCCCGAGCCTCCGAGGAAGGAGGAGCCTTCAACGAGCACTACATTGCAGCCGCCTCCTTCGAGGGAGCGGGGAACCGCACGCTGGTCACGGCGCTCTTCAACAATCAGGCCTACCACTCCCCAGCCACCGCCCTCATGCTGGCTGACAACGCTGTCCTCAGGGTGCTGGCAGGCCCCAACGCCTCCATCACCGTCACCAACTACCCCCAGCCCCGCAACATCACCGAGAAGGCCAAGGACCAGCTCATGGAGTGCGTGTGATGATGGCACGGGGCTTGCTCTCCTGCTAGGGCTCAGGGCTCCCATGGGTGCAGGTTGCCTTGGTTGTACTGGGTCAGTGGAGAAGCCAGGCTGAAGCTTCTCAGACCCAAGTGTAGCTGTGATTGCACTCAGGAGGACAGGGGAGAAAAACTGTGGAGATGACTTACCTGGTGAGCCTGGCAGCCCCATTACCGCATGCACATCTCAGAGTTTGGCTGTTCCCCTCAAGACACTGGTTGGGGCTAATTTTCCCTGGGTGCTCATAGTAGGGGAGACCATGTGGCCATGCTCTTCACAAAACCCCACAATCCAGGGCCTCTGAATCTCACCTAGGCCAGAGGGACCATGCATGGGACCTCACCAAGGCAGGATGGAGGTTTGTGGTGAGCAGGGTGGGCTGTGCCTGGGGAATGATTGTCTCCCTTGAGTTTCTTCATCATGTTGGGAGAGCGTAGCCTCTTCGAGAAGCCCAGTGTGGATGTGCTGGCTACAGCTTCCTCAAGAGGGGCAGCAGAGGAGCAGGTGCTGATCTGCTCTCTGTGACTAGAGACAGGACCTGAAGGAACAGCTGCAGCTGTGTCAGAGGAGGGTTAGGTTGGATATCAGGAAAAGGTTCTTCCCCCCGAGGGTGCTGGCACTGCCCAGGCTCCCCAGGGAATGGTCCCGGTCCCGAGGCTGCCAGAGCTCCAGGAGTGTTTGGACAGCGCTGCCAGGGATGGACAGGCTGGGATTGTTGGGGGGTCTGGGCACAGCCTGGAGTTGGACTGGGTGATCCCTGGGGGTCCTGTCTAGCTGAGACTATTCTATGATTCTGTGCTGTCCCTGTGTAGCTTCAGCATTGGTTTGCTGAGGTGTCCCTGCCCTAACATGTCCCCCTGCCCCACAGAGGCCAGACTGGGTTTGCCATTGCCATCAACCTGCTGTATGGGATGGCCTCACTCGCCAGCACCTTCGCGCTGCTGCTGGTCAGCGAACGCGCCATCAAGGCCAAGCACGTCCAGTTTGTCAGCGGCGTTTACGTGGTCAACTTCTGGCTTTCTGCCCTGCTCTGGGATATCATCAACTTCCTCATCCCTTGTGCTCTGATGTTGGTGAGTCACTCCTGGCACCCCAGTGCCCTCCCCGTTCGTGGGAGCACTGGGTGCTGCTCCTCTGGGATGTGTGGGTGCAGGGAGAAGGACAGGCCACTAGCATTGTCTCTAGAGAGGGCCAGCAAGAAAACTGTCCCTTGGTCCTGCTGGGAGCTGGACCATGGCCAACCAGCTGGGGCAGTTGCCTCTGGCAGCTGAACACTATGGTGTTGGGACTTGAAAATGTTAAATCCATGGGATCTTGGAGAGGAATTCCCCAGATCTGCCCTTCTGCATCCCAGTCTGCAGAAGGGGCCTCCCATGGGGACAGCCATGGGCTGCTGGTAGGACCTATCCATGAGGGGTTGTCTGGGTCAGTGCAGTGCTGATATTACCCTGCTCCCTGGACCACTGGGACAAGAAGACATCGCCTGAGGTCAAGCCAAATGTACCTTCTCCCCACATTGCTCTGCCCCAGGTGATATTCCAAGCCTTCGATGTGCAAGCCTTCACCCAAGACAGCCACCTCGTTGATGTGATGCTGATCTTCCTCCTTTATGGCTGGGCCATCATCCCCCTCATGTACCTCCTCAGCTTCTTCTTCTTGGTGGCAGCCACAGCCTACACCCGTCTCACCATCTTCAACATCCTCTCAGGCACCGCCACCTTCCTCGCCGTCACCATCATGAGCATCCCAGGTGGGTCAATGCCCTCTCTACCTGGCCAGCCATCCCAAGAAGGTCCAGCCCCCAAGGGGGCTCTCTCACCCCAGGGCTGTTCCCACAGTAGCCATAAAACCCTACAACAGTCCATTCCCACCCATTAAATGTGACAAAATATGTTTGGTTTCCCTCTAAACTGGGCACTATCAGGGTTTTTTTCTCTCATACCAGCAGGCTCTAATCCATTGATCTCTCTGTTTTCTTTCAGAGCTGGGCTTGGTGGACCTCTCCAAAACCCTGGATAAAGTTTTTCTCATCTTACCTAATTACTGTTTGGGCCAGTGCATCAGTGACTTTTACCAGAACTATGAGTTCATTCAGTTCTGCACCTCCTCTGTTGAAGCCATCTTCATCTGCAAGGCTTTCAGTGAGTCTCCATGTCCTCCCCGGCCAACCCCCAGCCTCACTGGGGGGTTGTGTGGGATGGATGGTGGAACTGGGCAGTATCATGAGGTCTCCACCTGGGCAGTAGCTCCAGGTACCATTTTAGAGCAAAAACTGGGCAGCATATTAGGACATACATAGGAAAAAGTTCCTTAACTGGCTCATCTTACTCATGATTTGGAAGAAAATGTGGGCTGGGGAGAGTTTCACAGGTGAATAAAGAAATCCCAGTCCCAAGATTGGTGTCCTCTGCCTGCCTCCACTGGGCATCTTCTTCCAGATCCCCTCCAGAACCAAATTTTCTTGTAGGAACCGTTGGAAAGAGCTGTAGGCGAGGAGCCAGTGTGGACTGGAGATGAGCCTGGCAAAGCTTTGGGCTCACAGCTTCCTCTGGAGTTTTTCTGCCCGTCCCCAGAGTGTGGATTGATCCAGGAGTTGATTTTGTTCCTTCCCTCCACAGATATCAGTTATCAGATGAACTACTTTTCTTGGGAGACCCCTGGGATCGGGCGATACCTGACCTCCTTGGCTGTCCAGGGTTTCTCCTTCGTCTTCCTCCTCTTCCTCATTGAGACAAACCTTCTCTGGAGACTGAGAACTCTGGTCTGTGGCATCTGCAGGCGGCGGAAATGGGTGAGTGAAGCACGTGGGAGGGAGCAGGAATGTGCCCTCCAAGCCCAGCCCAGGAGTCCCTGTGAGTTGGAGACAGGCCCTCATCCCCTAAATCATCTTCCCAGAGAGCATCCCCAGAGCTTGAAGGAGCCAATCCTGTAAAGTGTATGGATTGGCAAAGGAAGTGAGGCATCCCCAGAGGTGGCTGATGGAAGGGATGGATCCTGCAGGGCTGGGGACACTGGAGGAACCCATTCATCCCCCAGCAGATGACAGAGAGTGTATCTTTCCCATGTGTTTAGGTGGCCCTGCTGAACAGTGTGTCTGTGCTGCCGGAGGACAGGGACGTGGCAGATGAGAGGAAGAAGGTTTTGGAGTCACCACCAGAACTGCTGTCATCTCTCAGCAGCCCTCTGGTCATCAAAGAGCTCACCAAGGTGAGGAGAGATGACCTGAGCATCTTGCTGCCATCTGAGCCGTGTCCTCTTGGGGCTAGCAAAGCCTTGCAGTGCCATTGGGCAGTGACACGTGGCTCATGTGTGGTCTCCTCCAGGTCTACGACAGCCGGGAGTCCCTGCTGGCAGTGGACAGGATCTCCTTGGCTGTCAGCAAAGGGGAATGCTTTGGTCTCCTTGGCTTCAATGGAGCAGGCAAAACCACCACCTTCAAGATGCTGACGGGTGACGAGAGCATCACATCGGGGGACGCCTTTGTGGATGGCCACAGTATTCTGGCCAACATCAAAAAGGTACCCAGGGCTGCAGGGGCGAGGGTGGTGCTGCAGACTGTCCTGTGTTTAGCTGGGCTGAGCCACCTTGTAGTTGCCTCCAAGAGGACATGGTTGCAGTTCAGTTCTGGAGATGGAGACAATATCCTGGAGACATTGTGTCCCTGGCTGGCTTAGCTCTCTATTATCTGGCCATGTGGAAGCAGTCCCCTCTCCACTGGAATTACAGCTGTGATACTGATGGAGGCCAAACCTGGTGAAGGTGGCAAAGCTTTTAATCAAAGGATTTACCTCCATAGTTGGAAATATGGAAAATATTGGAAGATGGTCTCTAAAATGAGTGTATCAAACCTTTCCAGACCCTTGCTGGGAATTGCCCACTCCCTTTGGAAGAGCAGGAGATGAACAGGGGTTAGGCTTTCGGTCCAGTTCTGAAAGTCCTCTACCACTCTCCCAGATTTCACAGAATATTCTGATTTTAAGGGACCCACAAAGGCCATTGAGTCCAACCCTTAAGTGAATAGGAGCCCCAGACAAGGTCAGACATGGAGAACATTCCCTGAGAGGAGGCCTCAGATTGCTTCCTTCCCTGGAACTGCCTTCTCTCATACTCTTGTTCCTGGAGCTGACCAGGACGTGGGGGGAGGTATCAGCCCTCCAGCACTTTCCTTCTCTTGAGAGCCTGGGCCAACCAAAATGGTCCCTCACAGTGAGGAACCAGCTTGGCAGAGGCATTGTGAGCCCACCAGTTGCTGTCCAGAGACAAATCTGTGTCCATCCCTGTCAGCCCAGCTGCTCCAGGGGGCCTTTCCCTCTCATTCCACCCATGGTTTCAGAGCTGCCGGCTCAGATTCCATCACTCTGAGCAAAACCTCACAGAGGAGCAGCAGAGCCTGTGGGTGCCCAGGCACCTCCGGCTCAGAGACCTGCCCAGGAGCTGATTGCTGTGTGCTCCTCTCGGCCCAAGGTGCAGCAGCGGATCGGGTACTGCCCGCAGTTCGATGCCCTGCTGGAGCACATGACGGGGCGCGAGACGCTGAGCATGTACGCGCGGCTGCGCGGCATCCCCGAGCGCTACATCGGCAGCTGCGTGGAGAACATGCTGCGGGGGCTGCTCCTGGAGCCGCACGCTGACAAGCTCGTCAGGACCTACAGGTGGGAGCAGGCGCGGACACACTGCTGCCTCTCCTCTTGCGCGATGCCCTCTGTGCTCGTACTGGGTCTCCGTCCCCATTCTGCACTCCTATTTTCAGCTGAAGGTTGAACTTGATGATCTTGCAGGTCATTTCCAGCCTTAACGGTTCTGTGATTCCTCTGCAGCGGTGGGAACAAGCGGAAGCTGAGTGCCGGCATTGCCCTCATTGGTGGCCCCCCCGTGATCTTCCTGGATGAACCCTCCACTGGCATGGACCCCGTGGCCCGGCGCCTGCTCTGGGATGCAGTGACACGGACACGGGAGTGTGGCAAATCCATCATCTTCACCTCCCACAGGTGATACTTGGCTGGGCAGGGCTTGGCATGAGAGATCAGGGAGAGTGGTGGCATCCAAGGGATGGGACACACTTCCAGGGCCTGGTGGGTGGGCATGCACAGCCAGTGGCTGACTTTATCCAAATCTCCCTCCTCGGAAAGTCCAGAGAGAAGGGAATACACCTCCTGCCTAAAGGCTTCTGCTTGTGTCCTGGTGCTTACATGCCCAGAGAAGCTGTGGCTGCCCCATCCCTGGAAGTGTTCAAGGGCGTGCTGGACTGGACTTGGAGCAGCCTGTTCTAGTGGAAGGTGTCTTTGCCCATGGCACCAGGTGGAACAAGATGAGCTTTAAGGTTCCTTCCAACCCAAACCATCCTGGGATTCTCTGAACAAGTCCTCTCCTTCCTGCAGCATGGAGGAGTGCGAGGCGCTGTGCACACGATTGGCCATCATGGTGAACGGGCAGTTCAAGTGCCTGGGCAGCCCCCAGCACCTGAAAAGCAAGTTTGGCAGTGGATATACCTTGCTGGCCAAAACCCGGAGCGAGGAGGAGGGCGAGCTGCAGGCCTTCAAGGCCTTCGTGGAGAAGACTTTCCCAGGTACCGTGAGCTGCTGGAGCGATTGCCCTCAAAGCCAGGTCAGGGTGCTGGGTGTGAACTTCAGCGCATTCCCTAACCCAGATCCTCTCCCTGCTTGATTCCCCAGGCAGTGTCCTGAAGCACGAGCACCAGGGCATGGTGCATTACCACTTGACCAACAAGAACCTCAGCTGGGCACAGGTAAGGGGGTGCTGGGAACCCTTCTCCTGCCCTTTCCCGTGTTCTCAGTGCTTTGCTTTCAGTAGTGCATCCTCCCCAAGTTGCATTCCCCTGTGGGAACATGGATGGGTGAGCACAGCTTCCCTGTGCTGGCGCCTCCCTGCTGCCCCTCGGCCCCAGGATCCTTGTGGCAGTGGCTCCAGGTGGTGCCACGTAGGCACCGTGTGGTGCCACTGGGGCTGTGGGCAGTGGTTTTACCCAGCCACTGATCCCGAGGGGTCCCAGCCCAAGGACACTGATAAAAACCCAGATTACAAATCTAGCATGTAACCCTCTGCATACAGTATACAGTTATGTATAAGGTATATACATAGTATATGTCTCTATATATACTATCTGTATGTACATTATCTGTGTATAAATACATGTATCTAAATATATGTATATTTTTATGTATCTGTATATTATATGCACTGGATGTAGTGTCTATAATATACTGTATATTTTATATATAATATATACTCTAGGGTATATGGTAATACTCTATACAGGTTATATATGCTCGAGTATATGCTCTTAATATCGAGTATGTAGTATAGTGTGTATAGATTATATAGTATACAGATTATATAAAAACTGCATATAGGATTATATAAAAACTAGAGAGAGTGAGTTTATAAATATGTATGCTAAATATAAAAATTATCTGTATGCTATATACAGATAGTTATGTATAGTGTATATAGTATCCTATATAGTTTTTTCTATATTATATAAATATTTTATATGTATAATGTGTTAGCAGAAACCTTGGGCAGGGATTCGAGCCCAGATAACTTTGTGTGTATATATATAAAAATATATGTATATATGTATGTATTTGTGTGCATATGTATGTATGTGTGTGTGCATTTATCACCTAATCATATCCACAGCATGGATTTTTAAGTGGTGTCAGATACACTCTCCTGCCAGGGAAGGTGTCATTTTCTTGGGTTTCCCTGGAGCAAAAAGCTTTCTCTGCTTTCCCCGCCGCAGCCTGGGGGCTCCCTATCATCATAGCATGGTATTCTCTGTCATAGCCTGGGGGTCCCCCACCAAGTCACGCTGCCCTGACATTCTTGTCCCCCCTTGCAGGTCTTTGGGGCCCTGGAGAAAGCCAAAGAGAAGTATCGCTTGGAAGACTACTCGGTGAGCCAGATCTCCCTGGAGCAGGTCTTCATGAGCTTCACTCGCTTCCAGCACTACACAGAGGACAGAGGGAAATGAGCCCCTCCGGTGCCCTCCGTCACAGACTGGCCCTCAGCCTATACATAGTATATATAGAGACAGTAATTTATATATCGGCGTGTCTGAAATACTGTATAAATGTAAACCTTTTCACCGGGGAGGGCTGAGAGGGTGGCAAGGCTGCTGCTGCTGTCGCCGGCGCTGGGCGTGTGTTGGGTGCGCGTGTGTGCGCACGTGACGCTGCCACTCTCCAGCCTTCATCCATCCGTACAGCAGAAAAAATCCGCCCAAAAAGCCGGGGGAAGCCTGGATGGGTGGAGAGGGGTGTTGGACTTGGGCTGGCAGAGGAGTGGGATCCCCCCTGCTCCCCTCTTCCCTGCCCATCACTCACACCCAGCGGGATGCTGCCCTGTGGTCCTGACCCGCATGTCCATGTGTTGTTTGGTGGTTGCTCGTGGTTTAGCAGGAGGCTGTCACATAGCTCAGATCCAGACCATCCCTGGGTTTGGCAGGATGCGCTGGGATCGCCCATGGGAGCACTTTGTGTCCAGCCGGGGGATATGGCTCAGCTCCTGTCTGGCACCTGCCTGGTATGGGAAAGAGGAGGCTCTGTCTCCTTTAACTGCTTGGGAAAACTGTCTCCTCCTGCCTGCTTGCCAAGCCTGGCCCGAGGAGCTGGCACTGGCCCCAGCCATGCAAGGGGAGCTGTGTGGTGCCAGGAGCTGGCACTGGGTGAGAGGTAGGACATGGTGCTGGAGCAATGCCCAGAGCTCGGCCCCGGGAACAGCACGTGACGGGCACGGCTGGGGAGCCAGAGCTGGAGGCAGCGAGGGGTGCCCAGGGACACTGCTGGGATGGGTAAGAGGTGCCACAAGGTCCCTGGCAACGCTACTGGGTTGAGTGAGAGGTGCTGCAGGGTCTTGGCTGTGCTCTGTAGTATGGGTGTGAAGTGTTACAGGGTGGCCAGGGAGGCTGCTAGCCTCAGTGTTGTGCCCATGCAGGAGTTCTGCCAGCAGCACTGCCCCACACTGTGCAGTGCAACCACGGGACCAGTTGAACGCCAGCAATGCCCTTGCTGTGCCCATGTCCTGCTGAGCTCACCCCTTACACCCCACACACTTCCAAACAGACCATATCTGTCCTGCATCCACCTCCTTATCACCATCCCCTCTGCCCCTCACCAGGCTGTTCCAGCAGTAGGCAGGGAGCAAAGGCCCTGTACTGCCCCTGTCTGGCTCCGGGATGCTGTTGGGCACCAGCATTGCCCAGTCCTGCCTAGGCCCAGTTGGAGGAGGCAACTTCTTTTTGGAGTTGCCCCATGGCTGGGTTGGGATTT
>VZRX01022984.1:0-21810 GCA_013398075.1 Notiomystis cincta | reverse complement strand
AGTGTCACCACCACCCTTTGTTCCACAGGGATTTAACCCCCCAGCCTTTGCTCCACTCGCATTTTCTTTTTCGCGAACCCTGAATGACAAACAAATGTAAAGAAACGAACCCGCGGAAGACCCGACCCCAAACAAGCCCACGGTACCTCTCCTTGTCCGCCGGGGACGCGGCGCCAGCGGTGGCGGCGGCGGCGGCGGCCATGACAGCAGCACCTCCCCCGCCCCGCCTCGCGCCACGGCGGCGGAGGGGGCCCGCCCCCAACGGCCCGATGTGGGATTCTATTGGTCAACTGAGCTGTCTGTCAAACTCCGCAGCCTGTGAGAAGGCGCAACGTTGGTGCCGGGGCCGCGGGAGCGGCTTCCTCGAGGCTGAGGGAGTGGGGGGCAGGAATGGCGGCGGGAAGGGCGCGGGAGCAACGCGGATGTGCGGAAACGCCGTGACACACATCTCTGAGCAATGGGCTGCAGGCGGCGATGAAACACGAGCCCAGAGGGTGGCGGTGGGCAACGCAAAGTGTGTTTGGAGGGCGCCAAGCCGCCGTGTGGTGCCTTTCACTCTCAGAGCTCTATCGGCATTTGAATCGATCTATCTAAGAAATGCCAGGAAATGTTTATTTGGTATCACCACAGCTTCCTGTACAATTACATGAAAAAAACCCTCCAAACTAAAGCTTAGGGAAGAACCTACGGTGTCAGTACTGTGTCGAATCCTGTGTCACATCATCAGCGCTCTGGATGACGAGGAAGGTGCCCCCTCAGCGAGTGCGCTGGTGGCGCCGAGCCGTGAGGAGGGGCCGATACCCCACAGGGTCACGGCGCCGTCCACAGGGACGCGGACGGGCTGGAGAAAGGGGCTGGCGGGAGCCGCAAGCACTTCAGCACGGAGGAGCCAAGTCCTGCAGTCGGGGAGGGAATGGGCTGGGAATGCCCAGCTGGGAATCTGTCGGGAAAGGCTCTGGGGGTCCTGCTGGACACCGATCTGAACAGAAGCCAGCGACGTGTCCCTGTGACAAGGCCAGTGGTGTCTGGGCTGTACCACGAGAAGTGTTGCCAGCAAGGCCAGTTAGGTGATCCTGCCCCTCAGCACTGGGGAGGCCACGCTGGGATTGCCAGGTCCAGCCCCAGGCTCCCCAGGGCAAGACAGACACAGACACNGGAGCAGTGGTTGGGCCAGATGACACCCAGAGGTCCCTGCCAGTCTCAACTACTCAGTCACCCTGTGAATTCCACAGATCATATTTTGTTCACTGTTAACTCTCTTCATACAGCAGCTATGTACCAGAACAAAGAACTGAAGGTATCTATTCGGCATTTATCTGTGGTGGTGTCTTTTTTGTCTTTTCTACTCCATCAACACATCCAGCTGGCAATGAAATATTGAAGAGGGGGGTAATAAGACCCAGTACATGACTGTGGTATCTGCAGGAGAGAACTGCAAGTACCATTCATGAAAACTTGGAAGAGTTAAGAGTTATGAAGAAGCTTCAGAAAGAATCAGGGTGGCACAGATTAAGAAGTTACTGTCTGTTCAGGCTTTTGAATGACAAGCAGTTTTGTTGTCTTCTGTCTTTGCTCTCATTCTGTCAGAATGAAGGCACTGCAAAAAGCACTGCAGAAAACACAAACAGCACAACTGTGTGGTGTTGGCAGGAGCAAGCAGCTTTTGGAAGTGTGACTGCAGCTGTCTGGGACCAACTCAGCGACTTGGCAGCTCCTCACAAACATGACTCAACAAGCTCCTCAGCTGAAAAACAAGGTTATGTAAACGAGGTGTGCCAGTTATGAAAAAAGTTCTTGATGTAATAGTTGTCCAGTGCTAAAGTCAGTTTCTTTGAGGTTTATCTCCAGATTACCATCAAACTGACTGATAGAGTCAAGTGTAGCTTTCTAAGAGGTTATCCATTACAAATAATTACTTAGCTGTTTTGTTGCTTAGCAACAAAATGGTCTCATCTTGTTATAACAGTAGCTTGATAATGGATTTCCTGTGTTTTTCTTTCTTTGCAGTGTTTTTATTTTAAATCTCCATTGCTTGCACACACTTGTCTTTCTATTAAATGACTTTTTATTGAGATCTCTACCACCTAAAAAATGTCAAGAGCTGCCATTACCTTGGGAGTTGTCCTGTTGTCCAGGTTGTCACTGTATAAAGCTGTGCATCGGCCAAAATGGACAGAAAGCTTCTTCTGTCAACTGCTGTCCCTGCTTTTAGCAAGACAGATGTGGGCTGTTGGGGAGAGGGGTTAGTGCACAGGGTGAACTGTGGCAGGAGAAGGGTGCAATGTATTCATTGTCTCTGAGCAGGCATGAGGTGTGCAGGGCAAGTTAATGATCTGACTATGAAATGTGGTTATCCCAAACCTTGTTACAAACCATGCTCACTGCCGTTTGGGTTTGACCAACATGCATTGCCCTCTTCTTCTGGGACACAGAGGTCTGAACCCACCAAAAGGGCATAAACATAAATCTCCCTCTGCAGGACAATGCTCTAGCAGGGTTTGAATTGAAGAACAATCTAATACGATTTTTTGGGAAGTAATGCTAAGAAATATTTATGTGGCATTACCACAGCTTCATTTTTTTAAACTGAAAACCAGGCTAGAACTTAATGGAAAAATACTAAAAATTACTTCATACTATTCCCTTAGATTTCTTTAGTGATTTTAGTTTCTCAGTTACTTTGTAGAACAATTTCTGGTGCATCACCTTGAGAAACACTGCTCCGAGAGTATATTGAAGGCAGTGAACACAGCTGCAGTTTGTGAGTGCCCTCATTGCATATTAAGATTGCTCTCAGTCAGTCCACATAATTCAGGGTGCTGAGAAAGGATTTGTGTATTTGTTTAATCCTGTTTTATTTGACAGTTGTATGTTTTTTTTTCCCTCAAATTCACGTAGCTTTTTAATACCAACATATTAATGGCTTATCTTGTAAAACAGTATTTAAATTCAGTGTTACAAAAGATGCATAGCCTGTATCAGCATTTGTGAAATACAAAGGGTATGAAGACAAAAATTATTTTCCACATCTTTTTCAGATGGAAAAATAATTTAAAAAATTGTCAGAAATGGAGTTTGTGGAATTGTGGATTGGATCACATGGCAAACCTAACTGACCATACTGGGGAAGCATGGGGACTTTTTTCTACTCATCTGCTCCTTACTTACCAATCTCCTTTATAGGTGCTAGAATTCACAATATCTTGAAACCAGGATGCCTAAAATGAAGCAGTGAGTAGAGACATGTCAGTTTAATCCACATCATCACTGTAGAATGACTTCATTGAGTATATGGCATCCAATCACTGCATTTGTTCTAGTGCCATAAGAAATACATTTCAAAGTTGAATTCTGCATATTTCCAGCCTGAGGGATTCAGAGACAGAAGTAGGTCACAAAGCATTCTAGCTCAGGCATGCTGTAGCTGCATGCATTTCCCAAGTATCTGCTGGCCCTGGACTCAGAAAGGGAATGAAGCACTCAACACCTGACAGCTTTTAAACAATGTAAAGCAGTATGAAGAGAAGGTATAATTGCTGGTGAGGATAGAACTTGTACATATCTGCAGCAAAATGTCAAGACTGCAGATAATGCCTTTGGGGAGTGGTAGCAGGGATAGTGGTCTTGGAAAGCTGCGTATAACTTGCTGAAGTTATTCCACCTGCTGCTGCTGCAGTGGAAGGAAAGGGGCAGGGAATACAGTTACACTACAAAACCCTAAAGCAGACAATTCTGTTCTCTGTATACACTGTCAGCAGCAAGTCAGGTGTCCTTATTGAGACTCTGTTTTTACTGTTAAGGGTGTTTGGGGAAGAAAAATAACAAAAAAAATCCCCAACAGAAAACCAAAACAAAAAAACCCCTCAAACCCCAAAGACAACCCATTCCCAAACAAAACAACCCAGCAACAACAGCCCTGTACAAATATGAAATAGCAATTCAAAGTGGGTGTGACAGATTACTGCAATTCACCTGGGATAAATGCAAATGCCCTAACTGGAAGTGGGAGCCCAAGAAAATGGGGATGATTTGAAGTGACACAGTTTGTATGTGACACAGTGTTTTACTGGAAGCATCACATACACCTGCTTATTCAGACCTTGCATCCATGTCGTTTCTTCTAACTTGAGGCTACACTCCATAATCTAAACATGCTAAAAATACCTCTGTAATGATAGGACTAGTGAAGTTATTCAGGAGAGGGTAGATTTTCAGCTGGATTGGTGGATCAGCTCTGTAGTGCACTGCAGATGAAATGCAGAACAAGGATGTAGAGGTAAATCTTGATTTGTTCAATGGCCACTGAAGGAAAGGGGGCAACATGAGAAGGGTTTTTTTCCTTCACAATTTTTGTAAATGAGAATTCCAGACAGATATTTTAAAGTAAAATATAAGGGCTGGGAAAAAAAAACCAAAAAACTTTCATTGTGAGAAACACTTCATGAATTATGACTCAAGTTGGAAGTAACAGGCCGGCCTGTCAGTGAATTTTTGACAGCATAGAGAGAAAATGATGTTGTCTTTCATTTAGTTTCATTTGACTGGTATTTACTTACCATGAAATTTCAACATGCAGAATTAACTACGCTGATCTCAGTATGTGCCACTTTTAGAAGACTGTATGCACCATTTTCCCAAAGCAAGTGGTGTCTCTACACACAGCAGCATTCCAGCCCAGAAATGGATGATTTCTAAGGTCCCTTTCCTACTCAAGCCATTCTGTGGTTCTGTGATTTTAAATCCAAAGACTGTCTTTCAGTTTTAACAATCCAGAATCCTGTCTGCTGCCTAAGTGTTTTCAGAAGAGGCACTAACTCATGCCACAGAGAACACTAACACAGCATTCTTTATGAATCAGCAGAAGCACCACTTCTGCTCATCCCAACGGCAGAGGACTATAAACAATGTCAATAGCTTATTTAAGGAGTGTGGGATGTTCTAAAGCCACTTGAGGCTTCAATGTTTCAATCTGTGTAAGTGCTGCACCGCAAGAGCAGCTGACAAGTGGCCTTGAAACAGCCAGCCTGACTTGTACGGTGTTTGGAGCTAGAAGTCTGTTGGATTATGTCACCTAGACCCAAGCCTTGACTTGCATGAATTAATGTGGGAAGTACAGCAAACAATATATACAGTGTTTCACTGAGATCCCGAGGAGAATGCTGGGCACCACATTGCTTACATTCTTTCCAAATCCTGTTAGCTGGCCACAATGGAACTCGCAAAGTGGAAAAACATGGGTTTCTACCCATCTCTCATTCCTTCTGATGGCAAAGACAGTGCCTCTTAAGTACAGAGCTTAGTTTTACACCCATTCTTTGTCCTTCTCTTTTAACCTTGTAAAACAGCTGACAGCTGTGTAAATTCACAGTTGTGTACAGTCAGCTTCCAAGATCAAAAGAAACCATCAGTCATCTGTGTGTGACACAGTATTTGCACTGAATTCATAGCTTTCACTTCAGCTAGATTTTCACTTCTAAGGAGTCCAAATGATTTATGTCATGGTTTTGGCTGGGATAGTTAATTTTTTTTCCTAGTAAATAGTATAGTGCTGCGCTTTGAATTTAGTATGAGAATGTTTCTTGAAAATGCAGTTGTTTTTGTTGCTGAAGTAAATTTCTCATGACCTGCCAGGAGAGCTGAGGGGCACAAGAAGCTGAAGGGGGACACATAAACTGGCCAAAGGGATATTCAAGACCTTATGCCATCATGCTGAGGATATACCTGTGGAGAAAGTGGGCTGCAGGCTCATGCTCAAGGATTGCCTAGGAATCAGTCAGCAAGTGGTGAGCAACTGTATTGTGAGTCACTTGTCTTGTATATTCTCTGTTATTATTATTATTATGATCATCGTAATTTTCTTCCTTTTCTGTCTATTCAACTGTCTTTATATGAATCTACAAGTTTTCTCATTTTTACTCCCCCATCCCACTGGAGGGGAGTGAGTGGCTAGGTAGTGCTTGGTGGCCAACTGTGGTTAAACAGTGCCACATAAAACTTAGAAGTGTCAAATAATCCATCATGGCTGTTCAGCTACTCAGTGGAGTAAGAAGAAAAGGATGCCAACTTCCTTTCATCACCCAATGGAGTAACAAAATACTACTACAAAAAATAATAAAAATGGGGAGTTTTCTCATAACTCATATTATGGCTTAATTTTTATATCTATTTTTGTGTTCTTCCAATGTTAATGTGTAGCATCCCAGGCCTTAGCAAGTCAGGTAAGATGCACAAGCTTTTCCCTGCTACCAGTGTACTTTCTGTACAGAGGAGAAAAAAGGGCAGAATTAGGCTTAGCCTACCGTCACTTGTATTTACTATAATCATCACTCACATCTTGTTTTCATGGTCCTACTGACTTTAAATTGCAGGTGATTATTATTCTTAATAAAACACTTAAATTTCTAGCAAGGCAATCTCCTTTTCTGCAATATAAACCAAGACTTAAGTGCATTTTTTTTTCTAGAGCAACTTAAAAATCAGGTAAAAATCAGCTAATCAGTCCTCAAATTAGAACTCAATATGAAAAAGTGGTACAACTATTAGAAAACAAGGGATCTTAGTAATCAGCAACAAAGCCCTTTTTTAACTTTAAATACTTTTGTCAAAGTTTGAAGTGAACAGGGGAGTGTAAAATATGTGTGTAAATAAATATGAATATATATACGTATGTGTGTTGGAAATTAATCAGTTTAGGTCCCTTAACAGTCTTATCAGGGACTAAAGAATTCATTCATTACAGGAAAGAAAGACTTTGTAAATTAGTAGTCTCTTCTGTGCTTAGGAGTGTTAATGAAATAAGCCTTGTGAAACTTTTGTAAGTAACAGAGGGATTATGGAATTACATTGCGTTAGAAGTAGATTTTGTCTTGTGCAGTTCCTTCTAAGATGAAACACGGAAGAAAACAGAGAACTCTGCTCGCGAACCAGGTTTTTAAGCTTCTTTTTCCACTTATTTATCTGAAATTGAGTATCCCTAAAATGCAAATGCATGGGGGTTTTTAGAGCATTTGTTCTGATATAGTAAATTACTTAAAGTGTCTTAACAACAAATTCCTTTTTAAATGAAATCATGTTTCTAGTACAGTGGACTGACATCTAACTTTCAGTAGTAGCCAAGAAAACAATTCCACTCTGACAAGGTGCAATCAGAAGGAAATTTTATATAACACTGCAAGTAATAAATTATGCATAGCAAGACTAAATTCAGAATAAGTATACTGTGAAACAAAATACATTAGAATAATTGAAGAAAGAATTAATTACATAGTTAGGATATAAACAGTAATGCATCTCAGGCAGAAACAAACAACAAAATTGAAGGAAAGATAATTGTGGGCTGAGTTTGTTCAAGAGAAACAACATTTACAGGTGGGAAAATTCATCTGATCTCAAAGGATGACAGTTTACTTGCAGAGAACCAGCACAAGCTTTATTGATGTTAGATCCCACCAAAAAGAATGGCATTAGATATACTGTTTGTATGTATACAGCTTGAGCTCTGGACAGAAGTGTATTTTACTGAGTGAACCAGCTCCCTCTACATCTTTCTGGTAGCCTAATTGCAATTCTACAGCCACTCAAGCAAAGGATGCTTTCAAAACCAGCAAAATTTGAGTAATTTCTTTAAATCTTGAAGTGGCAGAAATTCACTAATAAATACATAAGCCTGTAACTATGTGGAAATTTCCTAAGAAAGGGAATTTGCAAAACTGTGCTAGGGAGGCGTTCCCCAATCTTAGAGTAAGTAAACAGCACATCTGATAAACTGAAACTTGACAGCAAGAAAATTCATCTTGGCATCACAAGTTAATTGACACCTGCATTAATTATGTTGTGAACTCTTAAAGCTCTTCTGCACCACACCAAATTCCCTTGCACTTCCAATATGTAACCAAACACAACACGTAAGCAGTTAACTTACCATTCTGACTAAAAACTCAACCGTAGCTATGTAACATTCTCTATAAACACATTTACAGATACAAACTATTATTCTGCATATAGGAAACTATGATGCAGGGATCCTATTTCTACATGTGATCTGAAAGAAACTAAAAGTGGGCATCTCTTCTGGTTAAATGTAAAAGTGCAAAGGAGATGGCTGTGGAACCAGAGAGTGAATACACTTGGGTAATTTGGTATCAAGAAGGTCCTTGGAGTTTTAAACATGTGGAGAAAAGTCATGCTTTACATTAACTGATACTTCACTTCTGATTCACAGCTTCATCCAAATCACACATCTCATCAAGAACAAAGCTGTCGCACAGGTGGATCCAACTTTGCAAGGCATTACAGCAGATGTAGGAAGTTACGTTTAGGTGGAAGTCTACACGTGATTTTAGTGACGCTCTTATGGCTATTCATACAATTCCATGAAAGCTACATGGGAAAGACATTTGGGAGGCATCTAGTAACTGTAGAAGAGCCTGTAAGAAGAGTCCACCTAAACATTTTCCAGATCATTCCTACAACACTGACCTCATTAAGAAAGGGAGATGTTATCTCCCTCTTCAAGCCTCTTCTAGAAAAAATAGTTGCAATAAATCTTTTTACTGGATTTACTGCATTGAATTTAATACTGCAAATCTAAAAACTGTCTCCCAGAAGTTTATACATGGTCGACATTTTTTTGGGAGAGGGTATTTTTGATGAAGAAATTTATCTTTTCCACATCCATACACTGATGTAATACTTCTGAAGTTGTCAGAATTTCCAGGATTAAGTACTTACTTGAACTTACGGTATTTAAATGCAAAGCACTAGGGGCCATTAGGCAAAAATTCAGTTAAAAAAAATTTAAAATCCAACTTTAATTTACTTTTGCTGTGTCAAAATGGGTGAAGGTCTGAAACTTGGCATATTGGCTTAAAATTGCCTGTAATGGCTCAATGCAATGACTTCCTATAAAGGAAACTATCTAACTTCTTTCAACCAGCCCTAGCTGTTTTATATTCTTTTTTGCTGGCTCAGGTGGCACTTGTCCAACTATGCACTGAGCAAATCCAGCATAGCAATGCAGCACTAATCCTACTGCCCCCATCAGGGGAGCAGGTAAGAGGTGAGCAAGTCCACTGAAAGGTCACATAAGAGCCAGGATTCATAGCCAGGAGCATGGAATGGAGAAGAAAACTTCTTTTAACAGCACATGTCTTTTTCTTCAATTCTAGAAATAGTATGGAGTGTTATCCTTAAAAACAAAGAGGAAGCTAATACACTGTTATCTTCTTGGTAACACCAACTTCTAATAAGGGGATCAAGGGGATGGACAGCTATGAAGTACTCCAAAGAAGACATCAAATAATTCCGTTTTCAGATTATCAAAGGTTCTGCAGTTTTGTGGTCTACTGGTATACTTCAAAATAAAGCCTCATTAATTTGTGCACAAGCTGTTCTCTCTCTGTAGCAGCTTATGTAATTTACTAAGGAAGAAAGGAAAGTACATCTCTAGGACATGACTCTCTCTGAAACTGTCTCTTTTCTCTCCCTCCTCTTTTATCAAAAAAGACTGTGCAGCTAACTTCCCAAAGTCATCAAAGGTACCAGTCTATGTAGAAGAATACTGCAGCTTACTGACATTTATAGCATAAACTGTACTTTTATTCTGCAGCCAAATCCTGCTTGAAACAATATTCCAGTCTCATCAGTAAACTGTGGCAAGGCTTTCAATTTTTTAGCTGCCATATCTGACATAATTGTAAGCATTATCTTTAATCTTTCAGGGGAAAATACTCTCGACAGAGAACTACACATGAAAAATAGAAATAGATTAGTTCCCCTTTAAAGATTGCAATATTTAGTCAGAAGAGCTTTCACAGAAATTGAGTGGTAACCTTAACTGTGGCACAATGCAAGAAACTAAAATGGAAGCATATTTTAAAAAGTGAACTGATTATAAATTGTGGGGAGGTCAGATCTCCGCTTTTCACATCAAGAAGACAAAGCTAGAAGACAGTCTGAAATGAGCTTTATGAGTTATTTTTCAGTATAAACTGAGTTTTAAGTATAAGTTTGGTATGCACTAGACATGATAAGCTAATTCAAGGACAAATAAAGGTCTGAGCGTAAGTCACAAAAAATTCTACCAAAACTGGTAGGAAGAAAGGCAGTGCATCCCAGAAGAACAGTAAATTGAGTCTTGGTTTCCTTAGCTCCTTGCTATTCTTTGTTATGCCTTGACATAAATAATGTCCTCTTACCTGCTGTGGCAACCTCATACAAATGAAACCAAGAAACAAGAGGTTATCTTTAGCAGCATAAATCAAATCTGACTATCGTGACTCTAGACATCATTAACAAAATCCAAGACCAAATATACTTATTGCAACCATTTTTCATGTCTTTGATTTTATATTTCCAGGATCTGTTTTTTAGTTAAGCTTATAGAATATAACTTTATATCCCCATCATAAATCAAACATCATGGATGTCTTTAAATATTCTGAAAGGCTCTTAGTGGATACTAAGTATTTTAGATAAAGAATCAGAGAAATGTAGATCTGGAAGAGATTTCAAAAGATCACCCATCTCTGCACACAAGCAATATGAAATATACTACAGTCCATCCCTATGAGATGTTTCATAAACCTCTTCTTAAAACTTCTATAATGGAAATTTAACAACTCCCATGGGAAGCATATTTTACTGTATCACTACCCTTATAGTTGGAAAGTTTCTCTAGCCTGTCTTTGCTACAAATATAGGTTTACTTAAGAGGATACTAAGAGAAACTTTCCAATTATAATGATCATGAAGTATCCCCAAGTCTATATCGAGAAGCCACTACAATTTTCAAAGACATTCTGGTGTTTGATACGCATACAATTATTTATAGTTTCATGTTATCTTATGATTAAAAAACTGATTTCAGTAATTTTTCATAACAGAACTGAAATCAGAATTTCTTTTCTGAGACTGAGTTTACCTTTAATTCTATAACTGACAGGACAAATATGTAATGCCAGTGTTAAAACAACTATTCTGGATTATGTTGTATAGTTTTGTATTAGTTGTTAAAAGCCCAGGATAAAACAATGATAATTTTAAAAAAAGAAAAAAAATCACAACATTTACAAAAAAAGTGGTCTTTTGCTTAAAACTCAAGAATGGAGTTCTGTATTCTACTCCAGCAGGAAGTCCTGACTTTGAACACAGGACATAATCTGTTTCTATCTCATCTTTAAAAGGACACTAATATTTTCATTCATATTAGAAGTTTAATGAAGATACTATATGCAAAATACTTCAAATGCTAACATGAGGAGTGCTGCTTCTTAACAGGTTCACGAGGTGATACAGGAACATGGCATGTCTCTAAGCAAATCTGACAGGAAGCAAAGAGCAGAAGAGCAAGTAAGTTACCACTTCTGCCAAACAGGTATTTTTGGTACTGGCTTTTATACAAATTGACTTCTGTCTGCTGGTAGTGTCTTGATTGTGTTCCTAAATCAGCACATGATTTATAATGAATTCAATTGATTCATTTCAGTATCAGAAGTACAAAAGCCACAGCTGGTAGTGTCTTGATTGTGTTCCTAAATCAGCACATGATTTATAATGAATTCAATTGATTCATTTCAGTATCAGAAGTACAAAAGCCACAGCTGGTAGTGTCTTGATTGTGTTCCTAAATCAGCACATGATTTATAATGAATTCAATTGATTCATTTCAGTATCAGAAGTACAAAAGCCACAGAAGTGATATACTATAACTGTGTTAAAGCTACCATAAAGGTAAATTGCTCTACTTCAGGGCTTCCTGGAATCAGGGCATTCTGACATATCAGTTATTTAGATAGCTACCTTTAGAACAGTCCAGCTGAGATACCACAAAACTGATATACCATTTCATTTCATAGTTTGTTCAAGCATGCACAGAATGGTTAATGTTCCATTCTCTCGTGTTTCTACTTTGAACTAATCCTCATTTAAATTCAGACTATATTTTTAAAGCAGAAATCTGTTTTTTTCCAGCATTGTTCTAGCACAATCTATATTTGCATCAAAAAGGCTTGAGGCAGCAAATGTCATGTTTTGCATAAAATTCTTTTTTTACTACGGTAACAAATTTCTTGCTGCCATGGGATTGTTGAAATATTTTTCCCTTATTATTTTTAAAAAAATAAATTAAAAAAAAAAAAAGAGAGCGCAAATAGAAGCAAAATTTCATCTTATAGTCACTATTTCACATTCTACATTATATCCCCAATCAAAAAATGTTTTGTTTTACAAATATTATTTGTATAGATACAATATTGTTTCAGGCTTGCAGTCATGAGAACAATTATACTGCGTGGCTACTGGAAATACCCTGCCTTTAGCCTTGTTATGCACCTGAGATGTGTGAAACTGTCTCAATTACAAATATATTACAGAAGGCCTAGGGCCTGATCCTGCAAATGTTAAAAGCATCCTACAACAGCCATTTGCCAGTGATAAGGAAGAACAGATATTGGAGGTGCAGGATTATCCCAAATCAGGCTTTTTAGTGTTAAATGCATACAACCACATTATATGGTGACATCTCAAAGTAAAATCCTGTATTTTTATGTAATGCAGAAGTAACACACACAACTTACATATAGTAATAATTTATTCTGAAATGTTCATTTTAGTCTCTGTTGAGACATCACCCACGTCTCATTAATAAAAGAGCAGCCATCTCACCTCAAATACCAGAATATACAACAAGTTACAGCATAGCAAAAAAATTCTACCTACTTTAAGATAAAATCTAATTCAGGTAAAATAATTTTGTTCAAGGTTTTACAGTTACACAGTTGTTTTTTTGTTGTTTTTTTTTTCTTTTTCAGAGCACAAAGAAAGTGTAAATTGTTACACCATAACTATCTATGCACATTATGTGACCACAGAAATGTTAATCATTACTTCATAAAATGAATCATCAGTTCCATTCATGCAGAAAAGCAGGCTAGGAAAGCTTGTTCAGCGGAAACCATATTACTGTGAATTTCACAGCCACATGATTAATTATTGGGATAGATGAACTCACAAATACTAAACATGAGTATATTTTTTTGCATAAATAATACCAATTCTTCCCTGATGTCATTTAATTGGTCTGTAATCTAGAAATTATGGATAAAGCAATATGACTGCATCATTTCTATCTGTGCTATTCCATGATTTCAATGACAAGCAATATTCCAAGGATAATGGGATGGGATGCATGTTAAACATGGGAATACATGTTAAACATACTGTACAAATACACTTGCGTTAGCAATTTTATTCTAAACTGTCAATCAGGTATTCCTGCAAAATATCACCAGTGGAGACAAAGTATACTATCAAATATGGCTTCCAGAACAAGGACCATCTAACAAGAATCAAAGCTATTTACAACAAATAAAAACGACAAAAAAAAAATCAATCCCCATTTTTTTTTGTTTCATTTGAAACAAAGTTTCTAAGTAGCTGCTGTATATAATACATCAGTTTTATTTACTTTTTTTGTTGCACTTAAACAGAAGTTACCAGGTAAGAGCCAGAGTGACGTTTAGGGCTTTGTGTTCCATTGGAGTCAGCGTTTTCAGACTTGGTGTCGCGTTTCTTGGTGCTGTTATTCACTGGTGTTGGTATCTGTGATGGCCGAGCAGAATTATTGTCCACACTGCTCTTCCTGCGGCTCGGGTTGTAGTTGAAAGGAGTCACCCTTGCTGCCACAGCACCGATGGGGGAGCTGTGCTTGCTTGAGCTACTGGAACTGAATGGAGTACGCTCGCTTACAGTACTTTCATTGATTTCTGGTGCAGGAACGGGATTATTCTGCAGAGGCTTTGTTTCAGTGCCTTTCTTGTCTGGACTGTCTATCTGAAAGAAAGAGTTCAGACGGTTTTCTAAGCCAGCGGTACGAACAGGAACACCTCCATTCCCTGGGGTTTGCTTTTCTTGAATCTCTTTAGGATCTTTACCATTGATACTCCCTTTCTCTGAAACACTGTCAATAACAGGAGGAGTATTTCCGGTTGGGGACCTTCCAGATCGAGGGTTGTTAATTGGGCAGTCCTCTATCCTCACCCACACATCCTCTGTCTTAGAGACAGCTGGAGCCATCTGATAGATGAGGGTTTTGGAATCAGAGCCATTTGTGGCACCTGAAGAATGCTGAGGATCATTCATTATCTGAGGAATTTCATTTTCTTTTATTTTCCTCCAAGTACCTTTTGCTGGTGCTTGGCTTTCTTTGCTTTGCTTGTGTCCAGGAAGAGAACCTCCATGCTGCTTTTCATCTTCACTTTTTGCCTTTTCACTGGATTCTGAGGAAGCTGACAGGATTGAGGAGGAACTTCCAGTTCTTCGCCAAGTGCTTACACGAGGAAGTGATGAGGAATGCTTACTGTGCTCACGCTTCCATGTTCCTGATCTATTGATCAGCAGCCTAGATGGACTCTCAGAATGGGAACGAGCTATGTCATGACGCTTTGCTGGTCTCCCATCATATTCTAGAGTAGGGCTCTGATTAGGGGCTAATTTTCGCCAACCACTACTCTGGGCAGGTGAATGAGTGGATAAACACATATCAGGAAGAGAAGGACTTAAAACTGGGGTCTGCAGTTGGGACCTTGTGGGAGAATCTGGCCTGGAAGGTGACAGAGATTCAAATGAAGCTGATTCTTCTAATTTCCGTCTCAGAGTCGGGCTCGGAGCTTCTTTAATAAAAGTTGACTGACGAACGAGAACAGGTCTCTCAGATCTGTCAGATTCACTTCCACTAGACTTTGTGGATGACATTCTGGATAGGTCAGTCTTTTTGTTTGATCCACCAGTGCAGAGAGCTTGGTTTAACCCCTTTGAAGCAGATTCACTTCGTGGAATACTACTGGTACTCTTAGGTAAGGCAGTTTGCTTCGTAAGGTTTTGCTGACTCATCTGCCTGCCCGGTGGTGTGTATGACATTCTGCCTGAACTTGAGGATTTAGTTGAAGCTGTGCTAGGAGATGATGTTCTTGGCAACTGTGACAGTTTATTGGGAGGACTGATACCATTTCTTCCTGGGGAAATGGAGTTTCGTCCAGGAGATTGCAGAGGCCTACTTAATGGCTGCTGTTGAGGTCTAGAAGGAGTGGAGTCTCTAGATCCTGATCTAGAAGGTCCTTTACTTGATCCACTCTGGTTCAACCCTGATGGCTGCCTAGTCACAGGAGCTGGCTCAGGTTTCACTGATGATTTGGCTCCTCTTGGAGAACTAGTCAAACTTTGGCCTTCACTGGGACTCTTGGAGTTCATGTTTTTGAGTGGGGGTCCTTTTTTGGAAACAGGACTAGTACTTGAAGAACTATTTCGAACTCCTGGAATATGGATCATTGTTCTACCACGTGAAATTGAAGGAACACTTGTCTGTTGTGGTTGCTTCAAACTTGACACTTCTGAATTGGAGCGAGCTTTTCCTGTGATCATACTTTTATACACTTTCTTCCCTCCTTTGATTCCCCGACTTTCTGATTCTACTTTTTTAGACTCCAGTGTACTCTTCTCTCCTGGCTTAATAATTCTTGGACCTTTATTACTAGTGAAAGGTTTTTCTTCTTGGTCTGGGGTAAGATGAAATGGTGACCCTAGAGAAATACCAGATTTTAATGAAAGGATAGAGTCAGAATCTGATGATGCTTGTCTAGACAGTGATGCAGCAGCCGCAGCTTGATGCAAGCTACTAACTATAGAATTTGCACCTTCTTGTATAGCTTTCCAGTCAAAGTTCTCTGAATCAGGTGAAAAACCATGTTCTGAATCTGGCCTCTGTATCTCTCTCAAATCCAGTGTTAAATCTTCTGCTAGTATACCACCTGTGTTTCTGGAATTATTTTTTTCACTGTCACTCTTCATTCTTGAAGGCTTTTTCTTTTTAGGCATAGCAGAACTAATGCATTCCTGCAGAAGATCATCTTCTGAGTCAATGCTCAGAGAACTCAGAGAGCTGTTTCTAGAGAAGCATACGGGAGTATCTTCAACATGAAATGATTTAGGTGCATAACCAGAAGTCTGTGGTCTGTTGGATTCCACCTGTGGCTCGGGAGCCTCAGGACGTTTTGCAGGTTCCCCTTCTTTGTTGTTATTGTTTTCTTGATCAATATCACTCAGGGAGCTAAGAGACGAATTGCGAGAAAAACAAACAGGTGTGTTTTCAATAGCAAAATTCTGCATTTTCTCATCTGTAGCTGCTCCTCTGTCTGGAATATCTTTAGTTGACTGAGAGAAAGTTTTTGTCTGGCTTCTGCCTGCTGGGTGTTTTTGACAAACTTGTGTCCTGTTACTTGGTTGCTGATTTGAAGACTGTTCTGCATTAGAGCAGTCTTTACTTTCAGTTTCCTTTCCTTCTTTTCCTTTTCTTAATTCTGCCTTCTCTCTTGAAAGGTCAACATCATCATCATCAAAATCTAAAGAACTCAGGGAATCATTCCGTGAAAAACAATATGGAGTTCCCTCAATAGGTGTGTAATGATGAGGGGAATCAAATGCAAAGCTTCCTCTTACACGCTCTTCGTTATTTGGCAATTTGTCATGAAAATCTCTTGAATTATTTTTAAGGTTCTGTTTCTTTGCATCTCTCTTCTCTGGATAGCCTCTTTCATTACTAGCATTGCTTTTAGGCTCTGTGCTTTTTCGCACGCGTGCTCTGTATTCATTGTTTTGGGAAACAGGCTTTACTGGTGATGTTGGCTTCTTTTTCTCACCTTCTGGTTGGTTTTTATTACTTGGAGATGAAGATGCTTGTTGAATTTGATCCATTATCTTCTTCACTCTGAAAGGTTTGTGACTTTTTCCTTTTGGCATAGCTGAGTTAATGCACTCAGCCAAAATATCACCCTCTTCTGTTTTGTCATCATCCAAGCCCAGGGCAGTCACAGCTGAACTCTTTGCTCTCTGAGAATCATCAGTACATCTGCCTTCTGTAGGAATGGTGTCCCGCTTTTCAAACTCCTCTGACTCTGCTCCCACACCCACATTGTCTGCATTGGCCAACTCACTCGGGGGAGATTCTATTGTCAGGTCACTCAGAGATGTAGCTGTTGAAAAATTTATTGGTGTACCCTCAACACAATATACCCGTGGCATATCATCTCCTGGTGTAAAAGTCACGTGCTTTTGTGATTGCAATCTGCTTTGTGAAGGCAAAAGTTTGTAAACTGGCAACTGGCTGGGCTTTCTGGCTACCGGAGGAGGTATTTTTGGAGCAGATGCTTGAGAAGGCTTTTTGGCTTTACGTGAAGACTTTGTTGGCATTGCAGAAATAATACATGCTTCCAATATTTCAATATCATCATCAGAATCATCCAGAATGTCTTTTTCTGCCTCAGCTGGCTTCTCTGCTTTCTTCTCCTGGTTATCCTTTGTATCATCTGACTGTTCAGGTTCTGCTTCATTTCCATGCTCGTTTTCATGAACTGGAGGCATAATTCTTAACTCCGCATCTTTCTGTATAAATGGCTCATCAAGGCTCAGAGCACTCAGGCTAGAAGAGCAAGAAAACCCATCTGGTGTACTTTCTGTGGCAAAATGTAATAGTGTATCCGCATCTGGCAGTACCTGAACTCTTTGAACAGCTGCATTTACAGCTGCCTGTCTAGGACCAGGCTCTCTCTTCTCTGTAGCAGCTGCTTTTCCTTTAGGTACCTCTCTTTTTACTTGAACTCCTTGAGCAGGGGGTGGTGTTTTATTTCTGCTTGGAGGCATTGTTTGTCCAGGGCTGTCTGGAAGGTCACTGGGACTTATAATACCACTTACTATTCCACTGCAAGGCTCACTTTGAACTGAACTAGCAATTGAACGGCTTTCAAAACTATCCAGGGAACTCACAGAAGTACATCTGCTGAACATGAGTGGTGTTTCCTGTACATAATGTTCTGGTGGGCTTTTAGGAGTTTGGGCACCACTCTTGGAGGGGGATTTGGCACCTGAAGAAAATTCAACAGCTTTATGTCTAGAGGAATCAGAAGGAGACAAGCTAGAAGTCTGAAGTCTAGTGGATTTTGTTCTGATGTGTTGTGCTGTTGATGCAATTTCACTTGCTGCACCTTCTGTAGGTAGAGCTCCACTGTTGTCCTTCAGTTCTGCAATCTGCAGTGTATTATTGGCATCTGTACCACGTGTAGATTGATCACGTCCTATTTCATCTTCAGCTGATGACAAGGATGACAAAGAGCTACACCTTGAAAAACATATTGGCGTATCTTCCACACAGTAGGTTTGTATAGTTTCCTGATTAATAGAGGAAGTCTTACAGGAGGCATTCTTCTGTGCATGACCACTTCTGCTCTGTGCAGAGCTCGGGTGAAGCTGATTCTGCCTCTTTGAACCAGCTGAGGGGGCTGATGTGCTCCCACTGGTTGGGGGAATATGCTCAGTTTTATTGAGTTGCACTGAGGAAGTCTTTGGAAAAGTAAAAGAGGGCTTCTGAGAAGGTGCTGGAACTTCTGTTGAATATTTTAAACTGTAATCAATAGGCTGATCAACATGATGTTCCTCTTCATTGTACTTCATGCTGTAATTAGTTGGTCGGTCTTCCTCTTCATGTTGCTCCTCCTCAGAATAACGTTCACTATAGTTGGTTGGCTTATCATCATCATAATCATCAACCTGGCACAAGGACTGGTTTACTTTCTGATTCATTCCGAGAGCTGGGCCTACTCTGTTCTGATCTGAGCCACTGGATCCTCTTGATCTAAAGGAAGAAACGCACTCCTGCTGTCCAAAAGGTGTCTGATACTTCATGTGTTTATCATCTCCACTTTCAGTGTACACAGGATAGGTTGCATTTTGGTTCCTTGACTGTCTTTGCTCATTTTGTTTCATTTCATCATCTATTATATGCTTAGGCCTTGCCCATCTTTCATTCTGGGAGGGACTTTGCCTTCCAGAATTTAACTGCTCATCTGAGTATTTAAGACTATAATTAATAGGAGTGTCTAGTTCTCCATCATTGTCATCCATGTGATTTGCACTATGAATCTTGTGTGCCAAGTCAGCTGGATACTGGCCATAACTACAGAATTTACTTTCATCATCTTCGGAGTAAGACTCAATGGAGGGTTTCATTTGGCCTCTTTTACCATAGCCATCACTGCTGCTGACACTATTTAAACTATCATTTGAAGCTCTTTTGTATTCCATTTTTGTGTAAGGCACAGGACATGTCCTGTTTGAGTTCTCGGATTTAGGAAAATATGTATTTGAGTGAGTATGGGCAGAGGCTGATCTCCTCTGGGCATTTCTGTCTTCTGTCAGACAGTGTATTTCAGAAGTGGAACCAGAACTTCTGTCTTCTTGTGGAATGTGCATGCTTGTTACTTCTTCCATAACTTTGGCAATCTGACCTGCAGCAGTAGAAATCTGCATTCCTATTCTCTTAGAGGAATTCCCAGTATTCTCTGCAGCTTGATGATAGGTATTTAAACCTACTGTTCGATCCCTTTCAACACTCCTCTCTTTCTCGGATCGAGAATTTTCTGTGTTTCCTCTACTGGAAGAGGAGGAGACAGGCAATACTGTAGTATTTACATACTGTGAGAGCACAGTCACATTGCCAGCATTAAAGCTCTCTGACCTGCACACCCCATCGTCATGGCGGCTGGCGTCCAGGACATACTCACTGTACACATTCTGCTTATGCCTCTGCTTATTGCGGTGAGATGTTTTCGGGCTTAAGTTATCAATGTTGTCAAAAGTCTCTGATAAATGCTGAGCATCTAATTCTGCTTCCAGTGCCTTTTGCTTTCTGACATGGAGAGATGGGAGGCTTGATCCTGGAGACATAATGTTGGCATCCTTGTATTTTGCTGGCCTGTTTGCCATGAGGTTCCGTAGAGCTGCGGCACTACCCATGGCTATCATTTTGTGTTTTGAGTGAATGAGGTTTTTCAGCATGCTCACGGCTCCCATGTCCCACAGCGCCTCCTGATCCTTTGCATTTCGAGCAGAGAGATTCCACAGGGTCCCACATGCATTACTAACTATTGTCAAACTGTGTGACTTCAAGTGTTGTAACAACGTTTGTAAGCAGCTGTTCTCTCGCAAGATTTGCCTGGTGTTGAGTAATCGAAAACAAACATCTGTAAGTGGTGTTTCAAAAGGGTAAAAGACAAAGCAAAACAGAAACCTATTATTCTAGAAAAGAGTTCTGCCCATAGAAAGGATAATTAAGAATTCTCCAGTGCAAATAACTTGTATTTTCACTAGCTTTTATCTGAAAGCTAACAAAATACTATTACAAATGTGAATGGTTAGCTTTTAATGCAGTTTGTCATCAATAAGCAGCAGCTATTAATCTGTTTGGATATTCCTGTTAGATAAGTAAAATACCCACCTTATCAAATGTACTACAAATTAACTGGTTTTAATTACCATACTTAATACATGCATACATATTAAGGCTTGGTCATGGAAACTGTCTACAAAATATACATGTGGAATTGCTAAAAATTGTCCTAAGTGTACCTACCTATGGTCCTCATTAGTAGCAATTAGGCTAGAAACATTTCTTAGTATTCCTCCTCCACTTTCTATGATGGCTAAAGTGTTGGTTTGGCTTCTGTACGTCAGGGTGCCGACCAGAAATGCAAGAGCACCATCAACAGCACATATGTCAGCTTTGTTCCCAGTGCAGTGTGCTGACAAATTCCATAAGGCACTCAGAACGCTTTTCAGAGTGGACTCCTAGGAAAACAACAGCAACATGACAAGAGAAGTTTTCAGTTATTGACCTGAAGCTCTCAGAAACAGACTCCGAGGAGCTGTGTACATTCCAATTCCGTTCTCTGGGCTGGTAAGCTGGGTGCAGGCAGCAGTGCACATGTATTTTTTTCACTTTGCTCCTTCCTTCAGCCATGGATTTGGTACTGCCTGCCCCAGAGGTTTCAGAAATACATGCCTCAGTACTTGTTTGCTTCCACAATGATAGATAGGGCTTGAAGACCACTTGACAGGAGTCTCTGTGATGGAATATACTCCCATCTACACATGAAAGAAGTGGGAGATACCTACTAACTAACTGAAAAGAGCTTCTATTAAATGACAAAATTATAGAAAAGACTATTTCAACAGCACAGTTCATGAAACTGAAAAGCAAAAGTGGTCAACCCTCATAAATAAAATCACATCAATTCTAGTTTTGAGGTGCCATTGCTCCATTGTGGTCTGCTGCTATGTTAAATCAAACTCTTCTTCAAAGCAAATTTCCTGAACCACATCAACTCACTAACCAACTGCTGTTATCAAAAATGGTCAAACAGTATTAGTGTTTTGTGTAAAATAAATGCAATCTTCCAAAAAGTCAATTTAATCACTTAGAGAAGATACCTTCTTAACTTCTAAAGCACATTCCATCAATGCTTTCACACTTCCAACTTCTCTTAGTGTCTTTTTACTGTTTACATCTGCTCGCCAGGAGAGGTTCCTCAAAACACTTGCAATGACCTACAAAATGTGAAAGAAAAATAGCATATTTCAAGATAGGTATTTCGTTAGCAGGTTATCAGTCTTTCCTCCTGGACTTATCAAATGCTATGATTAACTAACAGTGGTCATGTTCAGTTACTGAACTAAAATTTGCTAACATCTGCTTTTTATTGTGTTGTCTGCTAGACTGCTTTAATGTTGCAGCATCAAATTTGATCAAAGGTACTGGCTTTTGTGTGTTGGTACCTAAAACAGAGATTTGAAATCAGGTTCCCTGCTTTCCACACCAGTAGAAAATTTGGTAAAAAAACCCCAGATTTTTTTACTCTTACATCTGTTCTAAGAGTTATGTCATCTCAGGGAGACGACATATATAATGTCATATATATGTTATATACA
>VZRX01022983.1:0-18803 GCA_013398075.1 Notiomystis cincta | reverse complement strand
CCCGCAGGCGAGGGGCGAGGCGGTGCTGTGTCATTAAGATGGCAGTGGTCCCTTCTCCAGCCGTCTCCACCCCGCTGGCATCCATTCGCTTCCTGCGCTATCCGCGCTCGGCCTAAGTGCACCTGGGGAGGCGAAGGCAGCGGGAGGGCGAGGTCTCTCTTGAGCTTCTTCGCGGGTGCCCGTGCGGGCTGAGCCCCAGCCCAGTAGAAATGGGCTCTAGCTGGAAGATACGGGTCCTTCGAGGAAGCGGCACATGGCATCCTGGCCCTCTTTCCCAACCCGAGCTCCGCAGTGATGCCTGACCGCGCTCTGCCCGCTCTGTCTCAGTCCCAGCAGCTTCTGAGACCTTCTTAGTGGTTTCCCTCTCCAGCCTCTGCATTTGGGTCCCCTGCGCCTTCAGTTTGAAAAGAGTATTTGCTGAATGACTGTGGTGTTTTCCAGCTGTCGGTGGGATGGTGGGGGTACATTCTGTATCCATTTTCAAGCTGTTCACAGGTTTTTGAACCCAACAACAAAAGTGAACAGTATTCTGTTAACCTTCCTCACACGCTGTGGCTTGGCAGCATTCCCTATGGCACTGAGAGTCACACGTTTGGACAGGGTGCCACAGTTTTGCTGGTAATGATTGTACCATGCTCTGAACTTGTAAACTGAGGGCCTTTTATGAGATAAACTCTCATGGAAGCTCAGGCTTTCCTGATTTGGTAGCATCCTGTCATAAATGAGCACACAAATCGTTTTCTAAATTATCATGACATGAGTACCTGTTCTTCTGGGACAGCCAGGCTGGGGTTTGCCATCCTATTTCTTACTAGGTATTTGTGGCTGCTATGTAGGAATGAGCTGTTGCCATGACTTAATGAATAATGACTAGTCTGCCATGCAGCTGCCTAGCAGCTGGAATGGCATTCTTTACCACCTCCCTTCAGTTTTGTCCCTCCTTCCTTCCAGGAGTCAGATGGCGGCTTGTATATCTGCATGAACACGTTCCTGGGCTTTGGGAAGCAGTATGTGGAAAAGCACTATCAGAAAACAGGCCAACGGGTCTACCTGCACCTCAAAAGAACACGTAAACAGGTAAAAAATAAAAATATGTGTGCTCAGACTTGTTCTGAAATTGAGAGCTGGGCTGTGTCTGTGTATTCCATCAGATACAGAGTTTTCTCTCCTTAGATACAACTGTTGTTCTTCCTCATGAATTGAGGGACACCCCTGCTTCAGTTCTGCTTATATCAAGTTGTTGTATGGATTGCCCACGTTATTTCTGTCTGGTTTCCTTCTGTTTTCAGAGTAGCTTGATTTCAATCCCTAAGGCTTGTCATAGCATTCCTGTCCCCTTAACTCTTATTTCCTTGTTTCTTCTCAATGCCACAGAAAGAAGAAGACACCAACTCCAGTGCTGGGGACCCCCCAAGGAAGAAACCCACTCGCTTGGCTATTGGTAAGGGAGCACCTTTGTACTGTATAGTCCTTGTCTTCAGCCAGTCCTCTGGAGCTGCCTGGTTTGTCTCTTTTGCTTTACTCATCTTGGCTAGTGTCCCTGGCCAAATTCAGACTTCATGTTTCCCAGTGTGTCTTGGGTGAGCAGTTTCTGTAGAACAGTCATTAAGGTGGTAGTTGTGTTCTGTGTCCAAAGTTGCGTCTTATTTTGTGTGGACAAATATGTTTTTTATCTGCTGCCATGATCTGTATGCCTGGCTCAGCTTGGTGTGGGGATAGCCAGAGTGGGACTGTTGCTTAAACACAATGTGTCCAGCATGGGTCTGAAATAAGTTTGAGAAAATATATGTCTGAGAAAAGTAAGTTTGAAGCTCCTGGCAGATAAGCTATTTTTTAAACTTCTCAGATATCAAACTAGTGTTATTGATATAGATGGGGAAGAAACTAATGAGAAATGCATTAACATTTTGGCGCATTAGGACTTACAAGGCTGATACTGGAGGAAATACATATGAGCATTAAAACATAAAAGAAATATTCTAAATCTTCTTTTTTTGGAAGGACGAGGCTGGTGTTCCGTTAGTGTCTTTCACCAACTGAGAAGGCTGTCATGGCAATCAATGGAGATGCTGCTTTTTTGGAGCACTCTCAGCTGGAAATTTCTGAGCCATTATGGAGACACATAAAGCAAGGGACAGAAACATTTGTAGCAGTAACAGGTTCTTGGCTTGCTAGAAGCTGACCACTAGAGGGAAATCCAGAATCTAGACTGTGAACATCTCACTTTTGGCTCACTTTTTCTCTGGTGTAGACACCCGGTGACTCGTCTGCTGCCAGAGCACAAACACCACTGTTAAGACTGTCAGCTGCTCCCTGTTTTGTTGGTGAGCTGAATAGAGCCCCAAAGATAACTTCTAGCAAAACTGAGGCTGGAATCTCTGTTTCTTCAGATAGGCAGTGCTTTTATGTATATATATAAATGATTATGCTGCTTTGGGAGAGGTGAGACCTGGTCTGCATTATATGTTACTTCTGCATCCTGAATTCTACAAAGGTCATGCAACAAGTCTTTTCAGTGGGCCGGTAAATATCTACCTGTGATAACAGCTTAGTGGTATGAATGGAGCAAGAGAGAATAAAAGAAAGTATTAGCCCTGTGAGACAATGGTATTAAATTCAGGAGAAGGTTTTTTTTTAATCTTTATTTTTGCTGATGGTGGTGTTTTAGCTAATCCTGACGCAGGAGATTTTTTTCAAGTACTAGAAAGATTTGGGAGCAAAATGTCATTGGCCACAAAATGTAGCCCTTGGTCACTCTGTACCTCACTTTCCCCTCTCAGTGGGGAAAAATATCTACAGTGCTTGCCTCTTGTTGCCTGCATCTTGTTGGTTGATGGACTTTTGCGGTGTGTAGTGCTTAGGTACGTACCACCGTGGAAAGGGAGGCAGTGCACCTCAGGGCCATCTGGTAGCTATTGACCCTCTTCCTCATCTGGAGCCTCAGGAGGTTCACATAACCACCTGAGGGGACCTCACCGATCTGGTTTAGATTTTTAGGATTCAGGAATTGTGTAATGCCCTGGGGGGGATTGTGTATTACTTTACTCTGTGGTGACAGGAAATCTCTGGGCTATGCTGAAGAGGCACAGAAGAGGATTATCAAGGTATGTTTCTGCACGATGCTGGTGACTGTTTTCTAATATCATTGTATTCATACATAGCAGTTTGTGCATAATGTAAAAATTGTAGGTGTCTAAGGAGGGAGTTGCAGGAGATGTCATGGGACTGGATATTTTTGACAATAATGTTTTAAGGAAATACAGTTGCGGTTATCAGAACTGTGTGCACACAGGATTCTTGAGACAGAGGCACTGAGCAGCAAAAGCTTTTATTCCCTTCAGAGATTTGTTGCAGCTGCAGATGTTCAGATATTTGTTGCAGAGATTATTGCAGTCACAGCGTGCAATTTTTCCAGAAATAAAGGAAATTCAGTTTAAAAACACAGGAGGTTTAGGCTGCTAGTAAGCCATGCGTCTTCTGCCTGTTTCCTTTTGGGATGTAGGATGTGAATGCCTGCAGAACAGAGAAGGCCAAGATTTTCCTCTGAGTACCTACATAATCCAAAAACTGTAGGTGACGGAATCTGCAGAAACTGCAGATGTTTTTTTGAACATCCATGATGACTATTTACAACTGGCAAATAACCTTTTATATATGGATCTCCAGTTTCTGGTGCAACCTCTGGAAAGCACAGCTAGGTAGGCATAGAAACTACTATCACTATACCTTTGCTGAGAGTTTTTCTGCAATTCTGGATGTTGTGGTTCCAGAGGAGCTCCTAGTTCTTCTTGGTTGAGTGCAGGACTCTAAACTAGCCTTTCTGGAAAAGGCAAGAAAGAGAGGCTTCTTAAAGATGCTGGTAGAGCTGACCTTTGCCTTGGCTTACAGGATTATTTTTCATGCACATCTCTATTCATTGTCTTGAGTATTCTGGTTAAGGATGAACACCAGTGCTTTATCTTGGCTCTGTTCTGGCCAATGCCTCTCTAGAGCAGATTTGATTTTCTTCCTGGTTGTAGTCTGGAGATTGTTTTTAAGTATCTGTAAAAAGAGCTGGGAAAAATAAACCTATTGTCCCTTGGCTTATAATTGTTCCTGTGAAGTTTGTACCATCAACAGAAGCTCTGGGATCCAGAAGTGGAAGAAAGATTGTGCATCACTAATATAGATCTTTGTCTTAGTCATGGTGCCTTATTTCATGTAAGCTGTGGGGAAAGAAGCTTTTCAAGCTCTTTGGTTTCACCTGTTACCACAATGTTTTTTCTTCTTGTAGGTGTAGAGGGTGGATTTGACATCACAGAAGAAAAGTTTGAATATGATGAAGATGTAAAAATAGTAATTTTTCCAGACCATTTGGATATTCCACGTGATGGGCTGGAGGGATTACCAGACATGGTCAAAGACAGGGTACGTTTGGGTGGGGGACTGTGTTTACTGTTGATGAGGAAATATATCATTATAGAGAAGGAAACTGCCCTGTAAAAGGGATCCTGCAGAGCTGCTGTGAAGTCTCAGCTGGCAGTCATCAGGATTTTCTGCACTTACACAGTGCTGTATATTACAGAGTCCTGGCTTCTGTGTGACTGAAGCTCCCGAAAGTCCCAACTGACTTGCCTAAATGTGGAGTGTTCTGGCACTGAAGGCTTCTTGTACCCTTACCATGGTGGGCCAGCCCTTCATGTTTTCTCCTGCTGTCCTAATTCCAGATTGCCAGTGCGATTGAGGCCATCTTGACAGCAGATTCAGCCTCACGGAAGCAGGAGGTGCAGGCTTGGGATGGGGAGGTTCGACGTGTTTCCAAACACGCTTTTTCCCTGCACCAGCTTCAGAACGATGTCCGCATCCCACCGTGGTGAGCATACTACTGGAACTTGCTGTGTCACTCTGTGTCCCAGGCCCTTCTCCTGTGCTGGACTGCAGCAGTAGATGAGGCTTCTTTTGTGAGTGTCCAAGTGTGCCTTGTTATAGTAAATTCAGGGGAGATGGCACCTAAGGTATTTCAGGATGCTCAGTGTTCTGTAGTGAAAGCAATGAGATTGCTTATACTATGGATACTGCAGTGGGCGCTAATGAAGAGGGCTTGGGAGGCAGAACTCAGAGGTTTTCCCTCTGATCTCTTTTCTCTGTTCCTTGTTAATAGTGGCTGGAAGTGCAGCAAGTGTGACATGAAGGAGAACCTGTGGCTGAACATGACCGACGGAGCCATCCTCTGTGGTCGGCGCTACTTTGATGGCAGTGGTGGCAACAACCACGCAGTCGAGCACTACCGAGAAACTGGCTACCCACTGGCTGTGAAACTGGGAACAATTACTCCTGATGGGGCTGGTGAGAAGGGGCATCCTCCCAGGGTTAGGGATGCCAGGCACCACTCAGGCTGCCGCAGATTTCTTCCAGGTATCAGGGTGGTGCTGGTCATCTTGTGACCTGGAACACACAGTGTCATCCCATTGTGAACTTTACCACTCTGACCTTCTTCTTGTGTGATGCAGAGAATGAGCTGATAAAACCTCGCCTTCCTCTGCCCGTCCCTTGTAATTGGAAGCTTTTAGAATAGTTATCCATGTTGCCATCTGATTTTCTGTGTTGGGGTGTTTACCAAAGAATTTTGTGTCCAAATCCTGAGCGGAGAGTATATGGCACAGTAACTCACTTTGCTTATTCCAGGTGTAAGTGTACCTCTGTACCCTGATCTGTGACAAAGTTGTCTTGTCACATGTTTAGGAGAAATCTCAATATTCTGTCTGTCGTGTTATTCTGCTGAGAAAGGGCAGAAACCCCAAAGGCTCAGTTTGTCAAAACTCCTGGTTCTGTGCACTTTCTTCATCCAGCTGTGAGTTTGAAATCACAGGCCGTTTTAAGTTTCTCTTTTTTCTATTTTCCTGCATAGATGTTTACTCCTACGATGAGGATGACATGGTGTTGGATCCCAACCTGGCAGAACACCTGGCACACTTTGGGATTGACATGCTCAAGATGCAGAAGGTGAGGAGGAAGTGGTGTCCTTCATAGGCCCAGAGGCAGAGAGAAGCACCTCTGAGGCGTCTTAGCTGGATTCCAGCTTTCTGTGGCTATGCAGAACCATTCCTGGTCAAGAAAGCTCTGTGTTTATCGTCACACAGAGGGTTGTCTTATCTGCCTCTTTTCTTTGATTGCCTTTTCTGCCTTTCTTTCATGTCCCTCAGGTTTATTTCCCTGGGGTTATGTGTCAGTACTGTGGGCAGGGAGGCTCCCTCGAGCTGATCTTTTTTTGTTAGTGTATGGTTTCCATGTCTCTTTACAGGGAATGGTTCAGATTTCTCCCATATTTCTTTTCCTTTTTCTTTCTGTCCCAGATACTCATATATATGGAAACAATTCTTGTTTCTTCCTCCTCTACTTATAGAATAAACCAGAATGGATTTGACTATGTTTCTCTACAGCACTGCACTTTTCACACATCTGATGTTTCCTTGAGTCTTCTTTGAGGATTTTCCTGTTCTTTCCCTCCGCAGACAGACAAGACAATGACAGAACTGGAAATAGACATGAACCAGCGCATTGGGGAGTGGGAGCTCATCCAGGAGTCTGGTGTTCAGCTCAAGCCCCTCTATGGGCCTGGGTACACTGGTATCCGTAACCTGGGCAACAGTTGCTACCTCAATTCTGTGATGCAGGTGCTGTTCAGTATCCCAGACTTCCAGAGAAAGTAAGTGAGATTGATCACTCCTTTCCATTAGTCTGGGATCAGTACAAAGGTCTCCTAGAGCTGAGAGTTTCTGTTGCAGTTATCATGCTCAGAACTGCATTTGTACTTGATGAAGCTGCATATCCCTTAGATTGTTTCATTTTGCTCTGCAGGTATGTGGACAAGCTGGAGAAGATATTCCAAAGTGCACCTTCAGACCCCACACAGGATTTCAGCACACAAGTGTACGTAGAGTTTTGGTGAGAGAAGGGAAGGCTGAGGCTGTCTGGATGCATCCCCTCTGTGCTGCTTTGCTCCAGGGTTCTCTGTCAGTCATCACCACTCTGTCCTTACCTGTCAACAGAGACACTGATCCTCAGTGATCAATAAGGATCTAAGCCAAAGAAGTTCAGCTGAACGCCCTAGGTGGAGAGGACAGAGTGCACCCCATGTTCATGAGAGGCTCTGAAATGTATTAGGTGTATTATACATGTTAAACTGGGGGGATTTCTGAGAGGCAGCTTCTGTCTGTGTAACAGCAGGGAAATGGCAAAGAGCAAGGGGATACATCGTAGGTTTAGGCAGCTTTATTTTCAGTGGATGATTTATGTATGCTTAAAGAGAATTCTCTCAAGAAGTACTGTGCAGGAGAATATGCAGAAAGGAGGAATACAAGATTGGGGAGGAGGTTAGATTTTAAATACATCAAATCTCTGCTATAGCTGCTCTCAAACAAGCATGTGGAACTTTGGGGTGGAGAAATAGAAGGTGGCATTTGTGGAAAGGGAATTCCGTGGTACAGGAGGATTCTGAATTTGGGGAGCCTGGAGTGAGGTGTTCACTGAGAGACCATTAAGGTGAGAAAGCCAGAAAGATTATTGTCTGGGCAAAGGGAGGAATTGGTAAGATTTGGTTCCAGAAAAATGGCAGTAATGATGGGGAAAAACTGGAGTGAAATGGGATAGCAGGAGCATCTGGGCATAGGAGGAAATCACTAAACACATACTGTTGTCCACTGCCTCATGCAGTCAGTCTTCCCTCTGGGAAAATGTGATCAGTTTGCTCACAGCAGTGCTATTTCTGGCTCAGAAAATTTCTCTGTGCCCTGTTGTCTCCTGCACAGGCACTGCTCCATTCCCCACGTCAGGCTGCAGCTCAGCTTGGCTGTTGTGCAGCTGCTGTGTGGCTCAGCACCAGCTGTTCCTTCATGTTCTACTCAGTGTGCAAGCAGTGGTTGAGACTGGCACCCTCAAGTCCTGGTAACTTTGAAGTCAGTGATGTCTCCAGCAGCCAGAGCGCAGACCACAATAAGATAATCATGCCTGGTGCAGTGGAGAAAGCTGTTATCTGTGAGACTGACAGCCCATAGCAGTGTTATAACTGGATGTGGCTCCTGGAGCATGTGAGATTGAAGAAACATTGGTATTAACAGTGATTTCATTGTTCCAGAGCCAAACTGGGCCATGGACTGCTTTCTGGGGAGTATTCAAGGCCAGCTTCTGCAGATGGGGAGCAGCAGCCTGATCAGAAGGTTAGGCTTGGATAAGGCATCCTCTTGATGTGTGTGTTGCATGAGGTACTGTGTGCGCTGTGTGTGCCTTTCTAAAGACGTGTGCTGGGGCTCATTCCAGGGCCTGTCACCTGAAGAAAAGCATGGCTAAGAATAGAGTGCTACATGCCAGGATGCATGCTTGGCAAACATGACCACCTTCCTCTTCCACATTGTTATTTGCAGGGTATGCAAAATGGCATTGCTCCACGCATGTTTAAGTCCCTCATCGGAAAGGGGCACCCAGAATTTTCCACTAACCGACAGCAGGATGCCCAGGAATTCTTTCTACACTTCATCAACATGGTGGAGGTAATGGTTGAGTCTATCTGGCAAATCATGGAAAAGTCCAGCTGAGTTTTCTTCCCACAGCAAGGGGTGAGGAGTGGAGGTGAGCAGCTGGCAATCGGAGCAGAGAGAGGGAGAGAACACAGGAAGATGGGCTGTCTAGCACCTGCCAGGGTGAAAAAGGAGAGGTGCTTGGCTATGTTTCCAGGGCTGATTCCTTGGAAAAATCTTTTTGGGGAGTGGCACAGCTAGAGATACAAACTTTCTTCTTTAGGAGCAGGAATGCTATGGCTTCCTGAAGTACAGAAGCTGTCTTTTCCAAGGGACTGGGTACAGAAGTGAATACTCTTCAGCTGTGTGCTGTGTGGCATCAGTGTTACTGCAGATCATTTTCTCTGCCATTCTGATGTTACATCTGTCCTTCTAATCTGTCCTTCTTCAGAGGAACTGCCGCAGTTCGGAGAACCCTAATGAGGTCTTCCGTTTTCTGGTGGAGGAGAAGCTGAAGTGCCTGGCCACAGAAAAGGTGAAATATACCCAACGTGTGGACTATATTATGCAGCTGCCTGTGCCCATGGATGCTGCACTCAACAAAGGTCAGTAACGTGCCAAGACCAGAACAGTAGCAAACCCTATGTTTGTATATTGTACTATTCTTACAGAACTCCTTAAATGAGAAAGGGACTTCTTAGCCACTTCTGAGGCCAGATCCTTCTCCTGCTTTTGTGGGATCGGGCTGATTTCTTCAGAGGTGGTGTGACACGGTGATGCCCCTCTAGAGCCTTTCCCTCGGACACCACAAGCTGGGCTGTGATTCAGCAGCAAAACAGGAGTGACCGCAGTAGCAGAACAGTGCTCTGGAAGCTGTGCTCCGTTCTCGATGGCGTGTATCTGTAGGCCTGTTCTGCCTCTGGGTGTAGCTTACACCAGTCACTTTGTAGGTACCTAGAGGTGGTCCTTGACTCCTCTGCTTTATTCTCTAGATGAACTGCTGGAATATGAGGAGAAGAAGAGGCAGGCAGAGGAGGAGAAGCAGCCGCTGCCTGAGCTGGTGCGAGCCAAGGTGCCTTTCAGCTCCTGCCTAGAGGCCTATGGAGCTCCAGAGCAGGTGGATGATTTCTGGAGCACAGCCTTGCAGGCCAAGTCTGTGGCTCTCAAGTAAGTGTGTGTCAGCTAAGCTGTGATGAACTGGCCATAGCTGCTTCTCTGGAGACTTCTTGTAGTCGCCTGGGGGGAAGAACCATTACTGAAGCTTTGTAGTCCTCCCCCTCCTGGGTCCAAAGCACATTGAGGCAGAGAGGGGATCAGTCCATCACTGCTGGAGTGGTTCCATCAGTGAGCAGAACAGCAGTGCTAGTGAAGTCCTAGCCATCAGATTTCAGTTGCTGAGCGGCTACAAAAACACAGTGCTGTTTCAGAAAACTAGTAGCTTTTACTGTAAATTTTAAATTTAGCTTTGGAATCAATACTGACTGTGTGATGACACTGTGTCTAAAATTTCTTTAAGTTTTTAACTGTTAAGATTTGAGCAGAACACTCAGTGTAACAGATACATGAGTTCTTTGAAAGAATGCTAACTTAAATGCTAGTAGCAAGGTTTAATTTTTCCCCCTGCCTGTAGCACATGCAAAAGTGCAAAGTTGCAGTGACAGGATTACAAATGTAAGCAGCTTTCTGCTATGATGCTACTGAGTGTTCTTTTTCAATGAAAGTCCTCAAAGAGTTGGAAGAGTTTTTCTAACAAATATTGCATTATTAAGCAATAGCTACTATAAACAAACATCACAATGAAAAGTAACATTTTGCTTTAATTTTTACTGAGTTATATTCAAACGCTTTACTGCTGATTAATTTAGTTCTACAGCATGTTGCATTTATCACCTGGTAATGAGTATCTATCTCACTTGAAGGTGTTTCTCCCTTCACAAATATTCACCTCTGTTTGATAGATTCCAGACACTTTCTCTCTCAAATTGTCTAATTAAACAATGTTTAATCAAATTCAGTTAACTTAAAATTCACTGCTTCTGTTTCATATCCAAAAAAGTGCTCTTGTGCTTGAGAGCTTGTCAGTTCCTGCAGGTTTAATAAAATATGTTATTTCCACTACATTCCTTAAGGGTTGGACTTTTAATTAAATAAAATCTGTCCAGGCTTGTAAAATACAGGATTGGAAGGTAAGAATACGTACTATTTTTTCTCATCTCTTAGTTTGCATTCCATCTTATCTTGTCAGGGCTTCTGCCTTAGAAATAGTTCTGTGTTTGAGGAGCTTTAAGCTCAGCACAGGAGAGCTGCACAGTCAGGTGTATCCCCCAACCTGCTCAGGACATGACTCTGCCCTACTCACTGATCTCTTGGATCAGCTAGATACCTTCATGCTTTGCTGCCAAAGTATTTAGAAATGCTATGTATCTCTTTCAGAACAACACGGTTCGCCTCTTTCCCAGATTATCTGGTCATCCAGATCAAGAAGTTCACTTTCGGTCTGGACTGGGTGCCCAAAAAGCTTGGTAAGGAGGATTAGAAGTACAGAGTATGTAGGTACTGGGAGTCACATATGGATATTGCAGTCATTACTGCCAAGAGGAAAGTAACTATCCCAGAAGGTGCTGCAGGCATCCCCAGGGACTTACCCTTCTAGATTTCCCAGTCAAGTCCTTTGTTTCTGCCCCTATACGGAGGCTGAGCAAGACCATATCTTGCAGATGTTTCCATTGAAATGCCAGAGGAGCTGGATATCTCTGCACTGCAGGGAACGGGGCTTCAGGATGGAGAAGAAGAAATGCCAGACATCGCACCCCCACTGGTGACACCAGATGAGCCCAAAGGTAGCCTGGGGTTCTATGGCAACGAGGACGACGACTCCTTCTGCTCCCCTCACTTCTCCTCTCCGACATGTTAGTGATTCTCCTCCTCTCTTCCTGATGCCTGACTCATTTCCTTGCTCTCCTTGCCTTGTGTCCCATGCTAGCAGTTTCCCTCTTGCTCAGACTTTCCCTGTCCTTTTGTCAGCGATTGCCAGCTGCCTCCCTTGCATGCCTGTTGTGCAAGGGGGTTTGTCGATTCCTGTTCTGTGCAAGATGGGTGGGTGGCATGTCTGGTGCATTTAGAGGAGGCAGAGCTGGGATTTATACAGGATTTAATTGTTAGGGGTATTTAATTTTCACAAACCGCAGTGGGAGGCCAGGTTCAGAGTCTAGGGTAGAGCCAGTGCTCCTGAGTTCATGAGTTGAATTGTTCTGTTCTTTGCCTGTGTGTGAGACTGCTCTTCTGAAGAAGAAAGGTGGCTGAGAAAAGGCAAGAGGTGGAACTTAGTGTGAAATAAAGCCAGGAAGTGGTGGCTTTGGAGGCTCTGTGACACTAGACAGCATGGAGCCAGCAGGGATGGGTGGGAGTGGGTGGCTCTAACTTCTGTCTTCCCACAGCACCCATGCTGGATGAGTCGGTGATTATCCAGCTGGTGGAAATGGGCTTTCCCATGGATGCCTGCCGCAAAGCCGTGTATTACACAGGGAATAGCGGGGTTGAGGCGGCCATGAACTGGGTCATGTCACATATGGACGATCCAGGTATGAGGCTGTGGCCATGGTGAAGCTTACTCCTTCTGGGCTGTTGTGCTTGTGTCACTACTAATTAAAGTAGTTTGGACTTGGATTGTACCCTCTTGGAGAGATCTAACTCCTCGGAGCTGTGTTGTGTTTCCTGCTGCAGACTTTGCTAACCCATTAGTTCTCCCTGGATCCAGTGGACCAGGGTCAACCATTGCCTGCCCAGACCCTCCTTCAGAAGACAGTGTGGCCACCATTGTCTCCATGGGCTTCTCCCGGGACCAGGCTATGAAAGCGCTCAGAGCCACGGTGAGAGGCATGGGTGGCATCAGAGTGCAAGGATTTTCTCAGGAACAGAAATTCTTAAGTTCACTGCCTTCTCTTCCTCCTTCCAGAACAACAGTCTGGAGCGTGCTGTGGATTGGATCTTTAGTCACATCGATGACCTCGATGCAGAAGCTGCTATGGATATCTCAGAGGGGCGCTCGGCAGCCGAGTCCATCTCTGAATCTGTCCCTGTGGGTCCCAAAGTGCGTGATGGGCCTGGAAGTGAGTTCCAAGCCATAGGAATGTGGATTTTGGGGCTCAAACTCAACATGACTTTGTCATTCCTGATCCATACAGTACTGCAGGTTTTAACAGCAACAGCTGTCACAGAGCTGGTCTGGTTGTAGAAGTGGAAGCAGGGAGGAAGAGAGAAGGAATGGCAAAGTAGTCTAGACCCTTCAGGCTGGATGAGGATTACCTGGAAGCCAGTAAGAGAGAAGCTGGGGAAGTGCCATCAAATGAAAGACAGGAAGGAGTGTGCTGCTTTTATCCAGTGGTTCTGGGAGGCTTTTTTCCCCCCTTTCAGTTCCCACTGAAAAAGCAGTTCCAGTCTGTGCACAGAATCTGTGCCAGTGGTGCTTGGCTGCTGGGTGCCATAGGGAGGCAGAATCCCTGCCTTACCCATCCAGAACCCATGGCCCAAATAAAAAAGTTGGAAGAGAGGAGGCTAAATGGAAGTTACTATTTCCCATTTCCCTCTGTGTTTGGCCTTAAGACCACTCACAGTCGCACTTGATGGGGATCCAGTTCTAAATTAATACCCAGCAGAGCTTCCTTCGGGAATCCTTCTCTAGAGAGGGCCTTGCAACAGGGCGTTAGGGGGTACATCTTTCTTCTTTTCCTGACAATCCTCTCTTCCTTCCTCCTTTCAAGAATATCAGCTGTTTGCCTTCATCAGCCACATGGGCACTTCAACTATGTGTGGACATTATGTTTGTCACATCAAGAAAGATGGCAGGTAAGGATTTCCACAGTGTAAGGGAGCTGAGGTACTGCTTTAAATCCCTATCCTCCCATTTCTTCAGAGGCCTTGGGGGGTTGGGGCTGTGAGCAACTGAGTGGAATCGAGTTGTGTCTTAACCACAGAATGGCATTCCTGAGCTCCTCTTGTGCCTGTTGCAGGTGGGTGATCTACAACGACCAGAAAGTCTGTGCTTCTGAGAAGCCCCCCAAGGACCTGGGCTACATCTACTTTTATCAGCGGATTCCCAGCTAGAACGTCCTCTTGCTGTGTGTGGTGGGGGGAGAGTGGGTTGAAGGTGTGGGGGAGAAAGGGGTAGGGGCAGTGAGGGTGGGAGCAGGGTTCTTCTCTTCCCTGCTCCTTAACCCAGTCCTTTCATGGCCTCTCTGTGGAGACACAGGGGGAGACAAGAGTTCACTGACTAATCGACTGGGGGCTGGAGCCCCTGTGGACATGAGTGAAGGGGGCTCGGGGGGTTGGGAATATGTTTCTATAGGAAATGTCCTCACTGTCCCCACCCCCATGACACACAGCCCTAGTGCTTCGCTGCTTGGTGGGATGATGCCACCTCCTTGCTGTCCGGAAGGAGAGGAGGGGGCTTGNCGCCGCCGAGCTATAAAAGGGGCGCCGGTCGCCGCGCGCGCTGCTGCCGCTGACCTTCGCGTCTCCTCCGGTACCGGCCCTGCTCCCGCCCGCTCCCGCCATGGCGCCCAGGAAGTTCTTCGTGGGCGGCAACTGGAAGATGAACGGCGACAAGAAGAGCCTGGGCGAGCTCATCCACACGCTGAATAGCGCGAAGCTCTCCGCCGACACCGGTGAGAGCGTGGCCCGCACGTAGCGCACGTCCTGCACGGCCCTGCGGAGCCGGAGCCGGGGCCCGGGGCCGGGCCCGGGCGGGGGAGCGGCAAATGTCAGAGGGCGGCGGGGGCCTAAATATAACCCCGCGGCAGCGGCGCTAAATATACCCGCGAAACAGGATCCGGGTTCCCTTGGGCCCGGCGGATACGAGCGGCCGACCCCCGGCGCGCCCCTGGCCGGTCCCTGGAGACTGCGCGGGAGCGGAGAGCCCGTTGTNTGTGTGTACCTGTGGCTGGTGAATGGGGGGGTTCCTCCTGCCTGCCATGTCGGGCGGGGCTGTGGGGCGGGCAGCAAGGTGGGCCACGAGCAGCGCTTCTCCTTGTGTGTCCTTGACATGCCAAAATACACGAGGGACAAAATAAAAGTCGATATACCCCCCTGGCTCCTGTGTGACCCNCGCTGAATAGCGCGAAGCTCTCCGCCGACACCGGTGAGAGCGTGGCCCGCACGTAGCGCACGTCCTGCACGGCCCTGCGGAGCCGGAGCCGGGGCCCGGGGCCGGGCCCGGGCGGGGGAGCGGCAAATGTCAGAGGGCGGCGGGGGCCTAAATATAACCCCGCGGCAGCGGCGCTAAATATACCCGCGAAACAGGATCCGGGTTCCCTTGGGCCCGGCGGATACGAGCGGCCGACCCCCGGCGCGCCCCTGGCCGGTCCCTGGAGACTGCGCGGGAGCGGAGAGCCCGTTGTCCCGGGGACCCCGCGTCTCTGCTCGGCCTGGCCCCCACCCCGCGGGAGTGGGGGGCTCGGAGCATCACGCTGCAGCTGAGCTACGCTGCCTCTACCCCGCCTGCTGCCCGTGCCCCGCCGCCTTGCTCGGTTACAACCCCAGGCGTATCCCGCTGCGGCTCTCCCCGGTTCGGTCAGGCCCCGGCTGCAGGGTGGGATTCTTACCTGGTGTTTTATCTGGGCACTTTCCAGGGGACCCCTGTGACCTGGCCGTCGCCTGTTCAACCCCCTGGAAAGGCCTTTCCTCCCTGCTGTTGAGTCATCGGATAGCAGGGGTTGTCCTGTGGCAGAGGGCTCCCCAAATGTCAGTGAGGACAGGCAGGCTCTGCCTTCCCAGGAGAGAGGGATGACCTCTTGGGGCTGGGATCTCGGATCAGTGGCTAGGTACAGTTTCTGCCCTTCGTGTGTCTCAGGGGTGTCCTTGTGCTTTGCCTTGCAGAGGTGGTTTGTGGAGCCCCCGCCATCTACCTTGACTTTGCCCGTCAGAAGCTCGATGCAAAGATTGGAGTTGCAGCACAGAACTGTTACAAGGTACCAAAGGGTGCTTTCACAGGAGAGATCAGGTAAGCCCCAGAGAGAGTAAAGTCAGGGTGCCTCTGGGATGTGAATTTCCTCCAGTGAGTCATCTCCTTTCTCCCCAGCCCAGCAATGATCAAGGATATTGGAGCTGCATGGGTGATCCTGGGCCACTCAGAGCGAAGGCATGTTTTTGGAGAGTCTGATGAGGTGAGTGGCCTCATAGAATGGACACATGGTCCAGCTCAGATGGGTCTGCAAAGACTAGAAAAGTGAGCAATTAAACCAGACCTGCTCCTGTATACCTGTTTTATTGGCTGCCTTGTTTCTTTTCCATTCCCAGTTGATTGGGCAGAAGGTGGCTCATGCTCTGGCTGAGGGCCTTGGAGTCATTGCCTGCATTGGAGAAAAGCTGGATGAGAGAGAAGCTGGCATAACAGAGAGGGTGGTTTTTGAACAGACCAAGGCTATTGCTGGTAAGAGGAAAAATAAATTGTTGGTTTGGGTTTTTTAGCAGTTTTCCGGCTCTGCTCTTACCAGCATGGGGGTATTGTGCTCACCTGTACCTTCTCCCTCCTCTCTAGATAACGTGAAGGACTGGAGTAAAGTGGTTCTTGCCTATGAGCCAGTTTGGGCTATTGGAACTGGTAAAACTGCAACTCCCCAACAGGTATGAGCAGGGGAGGTGGCTGACTAAATGGCCAACTGACCCTTTCCCCTCAGGAAACCTTCCTGAAGATTCTTACTGAGACTCTCCTGGAGATTCTTAGTGACGTAGAGAATATCTAACTGTTACCTTGTCTTTGGAAGTGAATTGTGTGCAGAATGGCTCAGGCCTCAGTGTGCCTCTTGTGTTGTATTGCAGGCTCAGGAAGTTCATGAGAAGCTGCGAGGGTGGCTGAAAAGCCATGTGTCTGATGCTGTTGCTCAGTCAACTAGGATTATCTATGGAGGTAAGTGAGTCTGAAGTGACTTTCCAGGGCAGGAAGTGCTTAGTTTCTCTACCTGTTGCTGCAGTAGTACATCATTCTCTGCCTGGCAAGGAAACTCTTGACTTTCAGAGCATAAAGAATCACCTTCTAGCTTGTTTGGGTAGCTTTCTTGGATAAGTGGGGGAGACAGTCTTTCTCTCTCTGCAAGAGGTGGCTGGTACCTTGCCAGTCTTGCCTTTGCCCTGTCCCCATTTTCCTAGAGCTGGCACGTCTGACCTTAAAACACTGTTCCCTCTTTAGGTTCTGTCACTGGCAGCAACTGTAAGGAGCTGGCCTCTCAGCATGATGTGGATGGCTTCCTTGTTGGTGGAGCTTCTCTCAAGCCAGAGTTTGTGGATATTATCAATGCCAAACACTGAAGCACCCAATGAGGAGCTGTCCCTTGTGGTTAAGAAATGGAAGCAAGAAGGGACCTTTCGTTGCACACATCTCAGTACAGAGGCCTCCCTCGAGGCTTTCCCCCTCCACAGTCATTCATTGTTCTAGATGTTCTGCTAACCACCCCCACCATGTTGGAGCCCTGTTAGCAGGAGTTGGAGCCCTGTCTTGGCAGAGTCTTGACAGTCTCCTCTCTGAGCTGAATCCTCAGTTTCCTGTTGAGCTGTTAGGAGCCCACAGCCCACCTGGCCAGTATCTCTCCCTTTCCCTACAGGGAGAGAGAGCCACTGGTGCTGCGGGAAGGAAAAAGGAGCCACAGTCTCTTGAATCTTTCAGCTCCCCCAGCAAGGAGCCTGTCAGCTTAGACCCTTGTGAGATGTCTTAACTCACCTGTGTCCCATACTGAACAATAAATGAAAATCAGAAAAAGCAAAGGTGTGTCCTGGATCTTAATTTGGAAGCATCTCGGGGCAAGCAGTTTAGAGAACTTACTGCTTTTGGAGGTGGCTGGTTGCAAGAGAGGGTTTTGTGGGCCTTTTCCCTGAGAGCCCACCACTGCCCTAGTAGGCACTGCACAGGTTCAACCTGCATCTTACTTCTGTCATATAACAGCTCTTCTTTGGGCCTGTGGTGATTTGATTGTCTTTTCCGTCTGTGTTTCTATTCCAGTAGCAGCTGGAGTACCTGGCTGTTCCACCAGTGAGCCAGTCTTCCCTGGCCAGCCCAGTAATGTGCTTGTCCTGGCTCTTTGCCTGTAAGGACTGGTAAATTGACTTTGCTCATTAAATGTGGAGTGGAGCAGCTCTGTCTTTGCGCAGGGAAGAATTTTATTTAGGCCCTATGTCGAGGCAGTGCTTACTGCCTGCTTTCAGCCATGTGCTGGTGGGTGAGGAAGCAAGACTTGATGTTAGTTCCCAGTTGCTAATTTTTTTTGGTAGTACTGAGGGTAATGAAAAAGAAGTGCCTCACAAGGAGGAGCTTGGCTGTGAGGTGGTACATCCTTGGGAAACTATGGGCAGTGTTGCAGTTGCTAGTGCCAGCATCACCTGAGAGGATGAGGGGCAGGAGCTGAGGAGCAAGGAGGAAAAAGCCTGATGCTGTGGGGATTCCTGCCCTTCTACTGCTGGGGGAGCTTCCTGCTGCCCAGCTGGATGGGAGGAATCTCCTTCCTAGGCTATCAAGTGGTTTGAGAAGGAAGAGCCTGGCAGCAGCAAGGAGGTTGGAAGCTCCCAGCTTTGTGTGGAGTGATGTGGAAATGAGAAGGATAATCAAAGGCAAAAAAAAATCCTGAAAATTTTCTACAATCAGAGCACATGTTTCTGAGAGGCTGCTGGGCCATGGCTGTAATATGGGGCCATTGGGTCATAATGATCAGAGCAGCAGTGATGCAGCAGGGGCACACAGTGGCCCTAAGGCTGCAGGAACTGGGTAGAATCACTCAGGGATGGGCCATTGGCTGCAGCTCTGCTGTCAGCTCCTGCCCAGCCCTGCCCACAGCACAAGAGCGCAGGAGAGTGACCTACATAGACAAAACCAGATGGGAGCTGGGCATTGATCTTGCTGCTTTGAGAGAACACAGGGGCATGGAGGCATTCATTTAATGAGGAATAAACTCATGGAAAATCATTTCTGTATCTGCAGGAGTGCCAGATCTTGTTTCTCTTCTGTCTGCTTTCTGACAGGACTGCAGCTCTCTGGAGTGTAAATACTGCCAGATCCTCACAGCAAAGTGTAGTGGTTGGATCTTAAACAGGTTGCTGTTGGAGAAAAATGCATTGTGCCAGATGTGACAGCCTGAGAGAGGCTGTGATGGCTCTGCATCCTCAGCCCCAAACAATAGCCAGGCTGAGCTTGTATTCCCAGTAGGCACCACATACACATGTTGTACTCAGTGATCCTTGTGGGTGTCCCTTTCAGAATATTCTGTGACTCTGATTATATTCCACTTAAACACAACCATGGCTGGCCACACAGATTACACATCCAGCCAC
>VZRX01022982.1:0-58648 GCA_013398075.1 Notiomystis cincta | reverse complement strand
TCTCTCTCTCTCTCTCTCTTCAGTGATGGAGCTTTCTGCCTGTTGCTGTTTTTTATTTTCTTTTTTCATAGCTTTATTAGATCCTGTAATCCATAGGCATTTTCTTAAAATACAGTGGAACGTTGAGTTGTGTTATTCTGTTCCAATTGTAGCTGTTCTAGCAGCCTTCATTAATTAAATTGTTTGATTATAATCCTTACTAGCTCAAGAGTTAGGACATCCTAAACTAACGAAGTTGTGGGAAAAAAAAAAGAAAGACAAGCTGAAATCAACATTATAGTCTATTATCTTTACAGTTTCAGGGTTAAGAAAATTATTGCACACTTTTCATATGCCAGGAATAATAGACACATTTTAAAGCCAAATAAGAACCATATGTAACAGTCCCTGACTATAGGAAAAATCATAAATAATCTTGTGAGTCATAAAGCAATCTATCAATTTAGCTTGGAAAGCCAGCTGACACAGAGTGTTTTGTAAGGCACAAATAAAATTAACAGCCTATTTTTGATGACAGGGAAGAGAGCTAGAAAACCATATATTATCTTAAGGGACTTGGAATTTATTTAGTGACAAAAGCCAGTGTTGTCTCCATATATGCTGGATAATTTCAAATTACATACTTTTCCTCAAGCCTAATTACTCACTCAGATAAAAAAACTGGCTACAATATTCCAGTTCAGATTTGCAAAGGCTGCTTTTCCAGTTTACTGAAAAGTTTATTTGTGGCTGAAAAAATCTACTGAAATCCATGTCCTACTGTAAAATATATCTAGCCTTCAAGTATGTTCACTGTCATAGAAAGGAATCTTCTCTGGAGCTCATGGCAATTTGCTTCACTATCCAGAGAGAATTAGGTTGATATATTTGACTCATAAATCATCTTTCAAGTTACAAAAAAAGTATTTTTTCCCAGAAATGCTTCCTCTCTTCCTCTGAAAGGAAAGTTAGCCAACACAGTCTGCTTCATGTGGATCATTTTGTAGCATTGCTTGAAACAAGGTATTCTTATTCAGGGTTCCTACTAGTACTAAATTTAGATTTAAATTTAGTCTTAATCACTTAATGTCAGTTTATGTCAATGTTTTCTGTCCAAAACACAAGATATTCATCCCCAGCTCTCAGTGATAGTCTTGCTAAGCAGGTGACAGGATGCAAATATTACATTTTTGTTCTCCTTTTCAACTTGAATGTCATCAGTAACATTTTCCTGGGGCCATCAGAGATTTTGGAAGGGGTATTTGGCAACTTGTTACATTTGAGCCAGGTTTTTATAGACAAATAGAACCATAGAATGGTTTGGGTTGTAAGAAACCTTAAAGATCATTTAGTTCCAACCCCCTGGCCATGAACAGGGACACCTTTCTTATAAAATATTAATGGAAACAGATGGCATTTTATATCCAGAGAAGGGAGCAGCACACTGTACCTTGGACATGCAGGGATTTGCCTTGCCAAAGATGAAACACATCCTGCCCTCTGCACACCTGTATGCTTTTTTACTAGGATTATTCTAACAGGAGATCAGGTTTCTAGATGTTATTCAGCTGTCATTTTTTTTTCCTCAACACCCACACTGTATATTAAGAATTTCATAAACCATCTATGTGCAAATTAAAAGCATGAAAGCACTTCATCTTTCTAGGGATTAGAAACTCATATTTGCTTAAAATGTTGCTTTTATTTATCTTTAGAAATAGTATCCTCAGTCCAGGTGCATTATTCCTTCTGCACTAGACAACAGAAAACTATTGAGCAAACTAAATTCTATTGTAATTGTCATTCCATTTGTCACCATATAAAAAAATTTGTTGCTAATTTTGAATTACTGGAATTTCAGGGCTAAACCAGCCCACCATTCTCACATGTCATTTTTCTGTTTTTTATAACATGAACATAAAGGCACAGCAATAGAATTTCTTTCTTTTATTTCACTAGCATTATTATACTCATGTTGCATCATAGTTGTTTAAGGTATAGTAAAAAGACGAAATGCAATTTTAGCCAAGAAAAAATGAATTTAATGCTATGTGTTGTTGTCATTGATAGAAGCTGTAGAGCAGTGACACTGAGAGCTTGTTGTTAACTCCTCCTTACTTTCAAACAGGGCCAGTCACATTTTCCTCAGAGTGTAGCAAGCACTTTCATCGACTGTATCACAACACAAGGGACTGCTCAACACCAACCTGTAAGTAGCAAAGTACCTTTTAATGTAGCTGTGATGCTTGTTTGAAAGCAACTCACTTTTCCTATTAAGTGTTTGATGTCCTGGTCCTTTTTTAACAGTTGCTCTTTAGCACTACACTACAAAACATTCCCAAGATCTTCTAATATATAAAGGTTTTCTTTTAATGCACTTACTGTCAGCTGAACATCATGAAGTTTCTTTAAAGTGATGCTGGAATAAATGAAATGAAAATTACGCTCTGAAAAAAACAGTAGGGCATGCTTATTCAGAGGGTAAACGTGAAACCATATAATCCCTCCTGCTCTCTTTAGCTTTACTTGTGCAATAAGATAAAACCTGAACCATTCTTTATCTTCTCTTAATTCTCAATAGTAGGGTTATATCTTGGGGGTTTAGCATGTTTCAGCTTGTAAAGGATAACTTTCTTTTATATGCCCATTGTTAAACAACATAAAATCATTTGATTCATCATTCTGTTATTGATACTTTCAGTTCTCATCAAACAAGATTCCTCTGTGAGACTGCAATAGCTTTACTTTAACACAGCCTGAATATAATTTTGTCAGAGACACTGAAATATAGAAGTGTTCTTGGATAAAATGGATAAAAAAAGCAAACAAAACCCCAAACCAAAATGGAAATTCCTTAAATAGAAGTTACTTCAGCATTCTCTAGTGCAATGGACAATTCAATGAAAGTGAGTGGAAAATAAACAGTATGTTTTAATTAGAGAAGGTGAATATCATTAAGGATGTGTAAGCACAAACTGTGGACCAGTTTAGTGCTTTGGAAGCTTTTCAGAATTTAACATGAGAAAACAATGGCACTTTCTGACTGCATCACTTAGAGGCACTGTTTGTGAGCAGCTGAGATGCTCTCTCACCATAGCTCAGCACTTCAGAGGATTTAGTGTTTGAAAGGGGATGGAGCAGCCCTCATCTCCATTTGCCTTTATGCTTATCAGAAGCTGGAATGTAGGAATCCATGGCTGATCCTCAGAAGATATACATATGGATTTCTAAGTAGACAGAGGAGTAGGCAAGGCATGTATTTATTACATGCTGTGCATTCATACATGTTGCATGCTGTATGCCTTGATACATGGATCCAGAGCTTGAGAATATTATTTGGACTCTCATGTATTGCCTGAGTGCTTCACTTTATTTATAAAGAAACACAGTCATATTCTTTATCTTCTAATTAAATAGCTTTTATTAAAGTTAAAAACAAGGCTGTGATTTAGAATGGTGGGAAGAACTTATTTTTTAGTTCAACTATCAAAGCAAAATGTAAAATAAAAGGGTGATTAAAACCAAAGAGCTTTTGTTCCCCATTGCACCAAGCAAACCCAAAGCAGACGAGTTACATTCACCTGAAATATTCTGTTCTAAAAAGGGGAGATCTCCAGAACTGTCTCCACCTTATCAATCACTCAGACTGATCACAGTCAAGATCTTTCCCTATGTCTTTAGAGGGGTTTAATATTTTCTTCCAGGGACACCTTAGTCATCATGAGATGTCTGAGGATGAGTTATTTCCTCTCCTTCTGACATGGTTTTACACTGTACAAATATTTTCTGAGGAACTGAAACCCAGATAGCACTCACTTTCTTGCTGTTTGGCAAAATTTATATTAAATTTTATTGAAATACTTATCAAGCAAGAGAAGAAATTAGCACCTAAGTATTTCTTGTTAGCAAATATCAGAAAAGATGGCAGTGACTCAGGGTCCACTTGAACCATGTGATTGTTTGAATCAAGGACACATGACACAGGGATCAGAAGTGGGACATTGGTATCTCTAGCCTGATGATTAGGAGATGGAAAATACGGAATTAAATCAATATTAATAGTAAATGGAACAATAAAATGTTTGAAACAGTCTGACTTCTGACTGTGTCATAGACTGATAGTTAGAGCAGCCTCCCAGCTAATGAGTTAAATTCCTCCAGGTGCAATTGGGAGTTGAACAAGGTGTTCCACATCCCAATAGGAAACTACCTGACAGAAATTTAATTCCTGCCATCACTTGTACTTTTCCTCTAGAGCACTGACTATGCTAAGGTACAATCTGATATTGCATCTTGCCTGCATAATTTCATTAATTTCCATCAGATAAGAGTTTCACTGTGTAGAGCATCTGAAATTCTAGTACAAATTTTACATTTAATTTTATGCAGTTTTTTGAGGGTATCTGGCAACTGAGATTCATTTTTACTGTGGGTAATTTTGTTTTATAGATTACAAAAGGTGTGCAAGGTTGCTAACAAGATTAGCAATGAGCCCTTTGTGTACACAGTCCTAGGATGTTTGCTATGTAAGTATCATTTTCCCCACTCATTTTCTTATTTGGTGAATGGTCTGGTGGTTTCCTTCACACTTGTACCTTGTTATCAGGTGTGCATACAAAAATGTGATATTGACAGAGTGTATCAACATGCAGCTTTGGCATTGCAGAACTGACTGGCTCCTCCTGCAAATGCATAGAAGCACAAATACCTCTGACAGGCCCCCCTGTAATATCCTGTGAGTCACTTGTGGCACTGCAGTCCATAATTATGCAATGGGTGGCCTCTTACTGTTCAAAATTTCAAGAAGGAGTCTGTTTGGTGAGAGAAAAATGCCCAAGGACATCATCAGCATATTTATTTCAGGCCGTTCTGCAGAGGACTTTGTTGTTAATCCATGGAAGAAACAGAATGTCTTGGTCTCAGGCCTGCCAATGCAATCTTCATAGATAACCTGTCACTTCATTCATTTCTGGAACCCCATTTCATTCTCATATTGTCTCCTGAGAATTTCTGAAAAGTTAACAACCACTTCATGGTGATGGAAGGAAACTGAACATAAAGATGTGAAAAAACTAAAGGTTTCACTAAATAGTCTGAGGAAGAAACCAGTCCATTCTTGTTTATGAATAGCATGTTAAATGTGTTAATTAAACAGCATTGTCACTGATAAAAGGAACATCTCCAAGTGAGCTGTTTTCTCCTGCTGTTTGAATACTAATAAGACGGTTATACTTTCAAAGGTTAATTTGAAAATGCACACAGGTTGTTGTTATTAATCAATAAAATATATAAAATCAGTGAATTTTATTTATTTAAATTTCTTTAAAGATGGTTTCCTTTCACCACCTCCTCCTGACAAATACTGCAAGCTTGGAGCTTGGGGGAGTTGTGTATGTCACTTCTTCCTTCATCAAGACTTCAATTCATACTAATCAAGAATAAGAAAAGAAGAGTAGGATGTGAGTCAGTGTTAGCTGATTTGATTTCTCAGTGGAGGTGGGATTCATTTTGGTGGCTGTGCTTTAAAGAATATGGCAATATTTCAGTTCTGAGAAGAAATGATATAATTTCTTTCTCTTCCTCTTTTCTTAACTATTTTCAGTCTGTTTGGCCCCTTGATTTCCAGGTGTTGCAGATGGTTTTACATATACCAAGGGCAATCAACCATAGACTGACTAGGCATATCATTACTTTGCCTGTATCTCCTTTTCATGACTCAGGGCAGGCATCCTTTTCTGAATGCTCTATGAAAAAAGATATTGGTGGGAGGTACTTAGATTTCTGTTTGTTTTTTAGTCTTCTCTTTTAAATCTCATCTTTATCAGTCATCACATTACTCTCTCATTTTCTGCAGTTCTACCTTTTTAGGCTCTGTTTTTCCTTTATCTGTATCTATTTGCACCTCTGGATTCATGTATCAGGGATTTCAGAGAGAATTCTGGTGTTCCAAAATTTCTTTTCCTTTTTTTCTAGAGAGTGAGTCAAAGATCTGCCTACATATCTACAATGCAGAAGCATCTATCTCATTTTATTTCCATCTTTAAAATACAAAAGGATCAAAAGTTGCTATGATTTGTGAAGCCAGGTGTTTTAATTTGCCTGCCAAAAATACACTCAAATACATGAAAAATAGGAAAGGAAGGTTTTAAATGGTAAGCAGTGCTAGCAGCTCGTGTGCACTGCATTCACTTAAAGTTGTATCTAGGCTGGCTTTCTACTTTATCAAAAAAATAGAGAAAACATTGTAGGAAAAAGTAGAGCCATGATTTGAGTGTTTCCTGGCTGTCTATGTGTTCCCTCACCCCATTCCTCCACCAAGTACTGTGGATAGTTTCCATTATAAAAAAGACATCCTCCAATCTTCATGTTTACTCATCTCCAATGATTCTTGGAATGGAAGCATTTTCTTGAGAAGGGTGAAGGGTGGCAGGAGCCACTCTCTCTTCCCTGTTAATAGGGATTGCAAACAACAGAGCTACATATGTTCATCCCTCAATAACATTGCATTTCCTGCTTCTAGTCCATGTCTTGGCAAAGGCTTAGAGAGGACATGGCCATAGATCCTGTTGCCTGTAAGGAAATTTGCCTTCACTTTAACATCTGAAAGAGTCTTGGAGATTCTTTGTTGCCTTGAAGAAGGAGGCTCTCTCACTTGAAGAACTGACAGCTATTTTTAAGCCTTTTTCCTGCCAGCACTAAAATAGGCTGCATTGTCCTCATTAAAAATAGAGCTGCAGTGCTACTATGCAAATATTTTACTTCCTCGCCTGTAAATATCCGGATATTCAAAGCAGACGTGGTCTTTTCCTCTTCGAAATTAACTTTTGCTTGGGGAAAGCCAATCATCTTTCCCCCGGTGGGGACCCGGTGGCTCAAGCCGCGGCGGGATGTTTCAGCACCATGGAGAGGTCCGGCGGGACGCGGCGCAGCGCCCCGGGCAGCCGCTGGGGCGGCTCCGGGGTCGGGCCAGCGGGCACATGCTGCCCTTACAGCTCTCAGGCGTGTGCGTGGGTTTGGTTTCATTTCCTAAGTCAGATCCCTGCAAACGGAAGGAAAGCGTTTGATGAAACCCAAAATGTAGAACTGCATGTATGGGCATGGGGAACTTCCTGCAAGGTGCAGCAGCACAGCCCGCTGTGTGTTAAACCTCTTGGCATCGACGCTGAGGATTTGCCAGGGCAAAACTCATCAGTGTTTACAGGAAGGCAAGACCCACTGAAGGCATTCTGAAGTTAATCTTAAGATTTATGCAATCCACAGGAAACTGTGCTTTATGAGCAGAATTATACTAAGCAGTCTGCTTCTCTGTTTCAAAACTAGTTATGAAATGGCATGTCCTTTTCTCTTGCAGACTTTCTACCAAGGAGAGAATTCTGATTTGCCAAGAAAGTGCCTTGAAATCTTCAAAAATGGAGAAGACATCTTTTATCTTTTTGATTTACGTTTTGTTACTAGATGCATTTTATTTTCATATATTTGTCCGACATTCCATATTTGTGTGAAACATTATTTTATTTTGTAAATTTGTTGCCTATAGTTCAGACAAGCCAATTATTTAAATACATTGTATATAAAGAATACTAATGGTATACTGATTAAATGTTATAACCATATGCAGGGAGTTGGTAAAATTTTGCTGTTTCTCTTGTTCCGTTGTATTTTGCTCAGGCTCTTACTCTCATTATTTGCACTAACTTGAAATGCAGAAGTCTGTGTAACTGAAATCTGAATAAGCTGTAAGTGGGGAAGTTTTACTTGCCATGGAAGATATTTTATATTATGAAGCTTTTTTAATATATACATATATATTATTGCCCATCAGAAAAAATTTGCTCAGAAATGCACCTTGCTTTCAGGAACATTTGTATGACTATTCTGGATTTTCATCAGTTACATTTGTAATGGCACTTATGGAAAGAGTTGCAAATAATGTAAATATAAAGACTGGAAAACTGCAATGCAGTTTTGGTGGAATAAAGAACATAAAAAAATAATTTTTTTTATGGGAGGGATTATTTAAGTATATTAAGAGGTCGCTTTTTTAATATATATATTTAATCTACTGGTGAACTTGAAATAATCTTCCACAGAGGAACTCGTGGGTTTGGTATTTTACAAAATTTCATTTTTACATGGTAAATTTTATTCAGCCATTTATTCTTCAGCTGAATAAGGCACAAACAAAAATGCATCATGTACCTAGTGTGAACTACAGAAAACATCTGCAAGTATGCAAAGAGGGTAATAAAATAGTCTAACAGAAGAAAAAATACTTTAAAATATAATACCATAAATCCAAGTGGTATAGTGAATTAATTTGGCTGGTGACACATCAATCTTAAATATTTGGGAAGAATCCAAGGCACAACTGCTACATATTTTTTATTTAAAATCAAATTGTGTTGGTAACACTTGCTATCCATTTGTCTCAGCTCTTTTACTGCAAGCTCATAGGATTGCTTTATAAAAAACCTCGTATGAAGTGAAGGTTTTATGGTCAGGCACAGAGTAATTGAAATCACACATTGATTACTATGATCAAATCACAGTTCTTCAGATTAATTGACCATTCAAGAAAGTTCCTTCAGATTAAATGTTATCTCTACCCTTTCCCTCACTGTGGCTTCATGAACCCTTTAGCTTCTATGCCCAGCACTTTTCCCTCTACAGAACAGAGGAAAATTTTGCCCTGGGATTCCTCATCAAATAACAAGAGCTGCCTTACTATCCAAAGGGGGTTTTCTTCCTTCTTTCAATATATGCAGTGTATTACAGCACCAAAGCTGTGCCATGACCTCTGATGCTCTAAGCAGTCCAACCCACGACTTTTAGAAGTAGTTACTCCATCTATAGTTTCAGCTACAAGGTGATCCTGTTCTTTTTGTAATTTTGATTAACTGGATTGGTTTTCAAACTTTCTGCAATCCAGTTCTTTTGGTAAGAGCAAAGTTTTCAAGTCCCCTTCTAATCCATGTTGAAAGCAATATTCATACTGAAAATCCTAGTGGTTTGAAGGGTGAGAAGGATATCTTTGTTTCTCTGTGAGTAATATACTTTTTAAAAGGATTATTGGCCAAAACACTTCAGCAGAGGAGAAAGAATGAGGCTCAGGCAATCAGGCTCTAAGACAAGCATTTGTCTTTAGTCCCACTTTTATATTCCCACTCTGGTTTGCTAACTTTTCAGTTTAAAAAAAAAGTTTCTCCTTTCTTTCCTCAAGGGACTGAAAAGGATTCAAGTATTTGTTTTTTTTTTTTTTTTCAGAAAATTAATTTTGTGACATTTAAATTTGAATGAGAAGACCTAATTTGAGTTATTAAAAAAAAAAAATTTTGGGAGCAAATCTAATGTCCTAAGTCAAGAGCTTCACCTTTGTAAAAAAAAGAAATCTTTCTTTGAGTAGAAAATAGATCAACCCCCTCTCTTAGAGAAGATTCACAGATATTACAAAAATGCAAAGCAGAGATTACTATGACAAATTAAAATATTTATGAGAGGAGAAAAAACCATGAAATGATTAAAAGGATAAAACCCCATAGTTTTTTTCCCAGAAGTCAAATGGCTTAGATTTTTTTTTTCTGGAAACAAATTATTCTTTGAGATTGGTGGCATGGATCCCTTCTTTTTGTTTGGCCCCTTTTTGATGCTCAGTATGCTCTAAATAACTGGAAATAAACACAAATTTGTCTATACCATCCTTCTACACATTTTATTTATTTGTTCTTCATCATAGTTTTAGATGCAGAGATACTAAATTTAGTATCATAAAAATCACTTAACACAGCAGCTTTCCTATTTAACCTGAAACATAGGTTGTAGTCCTTCTGAGATCTTTGAATGGTCCTGCATTTTAGGAATCAAGTCTAGAGGATGGTTTTGGAAACACAGTAAAGATCCAAATGCCATATTTGCTGAGAGATGATACACTCAAGTAAGCTGCATTTTTGTCACATTTTCATGATTGTTTTGTCTTCCAGATTTTCTTTAATTTTTTCTCATGCAATTGAATTGAAAAATATTTTGGCCTCAGAAATACTTCTGATTGTGGCTTTTCCCATTGTCATGCTGTCCTTCCATGGTCAAAATTTTTGTCTAAATTCTGTCCTGGGGGAGAATATTGGATAGGGACAGAGCCAACATCCACAATAGTGCCTCATCCCAATTTTTCACTCTAATAACTGTTCACCTTTCTCAAACAACTTCATTGCTCCAGATTTCTGAATTACTAAAGAGAAGCACTGTCAGCAAATAGTGTTGTTGCTGTGGCATACTGCAGAGAGAAGGCCAGCAGCATAAGGCCAACAGCAACTTAATCTGGATCTGTGTGAACGGAGACTGTAAACCAAAGTTCAATTTTCTGTCTTTATTGCTGAGACCGTCTTAATTTTTTATCACAACACTGTAAAAATGGTCCTAGTCTGTGCTTTGGGTGCTATTCAAATGCAGGACAGAGACCCTATTCTCATCTCAGAGAGGTTAAAGCCACGGAGTAAAAACAGTGTGAGGAAAGTGTACATGAAAACTGTGAACTTTTGATGACTGGTGAGGTGGAAAATGACTCCATTGTCAGCTGTTAAAGGCATCACTTAGAGATCTGACAGCAGAGAGCAAGGCAGCCAAGCAGAGTTTTATAAGGAACTCTTCTTGTGATGAGGGCTCTCATTATAGAGGGGTTTTTCTAAAAATTTAAAAGCCCCCAATGCTACACCCATATAGGAAATAAGTGATGGTATGAACACCTTGTAAGCATCAAAACTGAAATTTTAACATGGAATGAGACATTAGTTTTAAAAAGAAAATGATACCATGGAAGACACCAAAAATGAGAATAAGCAAAAATGTGGAAAGGATTAACTGTCAGAATTGCCTTGGACACAGGCACTGGTCACCTATCATGAACACCAGCAAAAGTGTTGGTAGAGTAACTGAGATATCAGACAACAAAATGGATATATGTTCAGATCATATGTAAAAGATTTTATTAATGGATATGTTGGTTTTCAGCTGCAGGAGGAAATGGGTGAAGTTGAGACAGATGAGATAGATGAATACAGTGGGCATGGGAGATGTAGAAATCCTAATTATTTCAACCTGGCCAAAGATGCCAGCACCTCACAGACATTCCTTTCATCCCACCTGATCCTCCTTGTCCACCATGGGATCTGACCTGGGTGAGAAGCTTGCCCTGGTCAGCAGAAATAGAGAAGCTTATTGTAGATGTCCCAGAGCTACCCAACACAGGGCAGTTTGGCATGAGAGACTCTGAGCTGTGACAACTGGTCCATGTAGAAGATCAGGATGAATAGCTGCCATGCTGGGAAAGAAAGTATATGCCTGAAATATGTCTCACTGCTCTCACCATCCCATTATCAGGGACTACCTGCACTGCACCTGAGCTGGAAAAGATCACTATGGAGAAGCAAAGGAGAGGTACAAATAAAAGGAGAAAGCGTAGGCAGCACTTAATACTCTGGCATATAGGTTTGAATTTCTTAGGCTAATATTTGCTGCTGGTCTACATTTAATTTTTTTCCTCCTCCATTAATCATATAATACCTGAACTTTCCTCCCAGTCTTACCTCCTCACTATCTCCACAAATATGAAAGCCTTATGCCCTGCTCACAGACAGGTATTAAAAAAAATAAATCAAATATAAACTATTATCATTAAAAGTCCACCAAAGAAGGAGCAGGGTACAAATAATTTGTGGTGCTTTCATGTAGCTTCACTGTAAGAGGATAATTCTTAAATATTTTGACAGGCACATTTATACCATTTGATAACATGCTCTTTGCTCTTGGACCCAAGGAGGAGTATTTATTTCAACCATAACAGCACCACTTTACTATCCATGTAGAGTGTTATTAATGTAATTACACTGCACAATGTAATGAATGTAATTAATTTAGCTTTGGTGCTCATTTGTCCTTATCCTCCTATAATTCTATGGAAATGAAGTAATTCTGCTCCTGGCTTTAGCAGTTGATTCATTTGCTTACTTCAAGTATCAGAAAAATGTTGTGCCCTCCTATTAAAGACATCTCTTCTAAAAAGAATAGTCCTGTCATTGGAATTGATGTCCATTTTTACATTGAATATGGTAATTTTTGCATTTTATATATGAAGCAAAATTTCAAGGAATAATTAATAACTCATTTACTACAAACAAAACTGTTATCTTTATTTGAAATATTCACTGATGGACATGCACTCTTATGAAGCACATTTTGCAGTAGTCTTCTGTTCTCCAGAATCTGAACTCCATTTACACCATTTGCCTCCCTAACAACTCACTGTTTAAATAGTACATAAATTAAATATTTCCGGTTTGTGTAACTGATATTTCTTTTCTGGTAACATTCACTTTAGTTAGAGCTGAACAATGAATTTTTGCTTTCATGCTTCTATACCTCAGAAAATGTTAGCTTGAAGCCTATCATTATATCTGTGCATAAATTGTAATATGACTTTTCTCATATGCATTGCTGTGTGATTATCCAGGTCAAATTGATTGTTTTCATTGTTTCCCTGTCACTCACTACCTTAAGGTCTGGTAGCAATCTTTTATAGGTCAGCTTTTATCTTTGATACCCAAAGTGACTTCCTATCATCAACAAAAGTACTTAAAATTGATCAATTTTTGATTATGCTTGGTAAGAGAGGGGTATATTTTTCATTTGGTCTTAAGAAAGGGCTAAGAAAGCAAATAAATTGCAACCTTTCCTTTCTTTTCCATACTGAGCCATGTTTCTCCCAATGAATATGCCCCTGTCTTACAATGCTCTCCCTGCTTCAGTGAGAAGATGTGAGGAGCTCATGCATTTCTGCATGCCACTTTGGGTGCTGAGGTGGTGCTATTTGGAAATGCTGCTTAAAGTTTTTGTGCCTCTAAACTTCTGTGAACTCAAGCTAATTAGTAGCTTCAGTGGGAATAATTTCTCCTCACATGATCTCCATGTCTTTACTGCCATTCCCATACAATCTCCAGCTCCTTGGCATAATTTGCTGTCTGAAAAGTCTATATGAAGATGTATTCTATAGGAGTTGACTGGACAAACTTCAGGATGATGTTTTGAAAGTATAAGACACTGATTAATTTAACTGTCAGAATCTGAATCCGTCTTATAATAGTAGTTTTTACATCTTTTATTATGGGATTTAATTTTATTTATTAAATTATATTAATTAAAATATTATAAGATGCCTTCCTATAATAGCTTAATCCTGCATCTTAAGAAGTTTCTTGCTTTCCTATACCCCAAAGAAAAGCAATGGATAACACTTCTGACATCAGAAATTGAAGTTTGTGAAATGCAGGAAAAGGGTCTTAAATGTTACCTGCTCTTGAAGAGTTCCTTCAACTTTTCCATATCCTGAGAATAACTTGTTAAATGAATTGTACAACTCTTAAATGAATTGTACAGCTTTCTGGGCACATTAACCAGGCTCATGGTTTATTTACAGGTGATAACCAGAGACAAAGTATAAAGAGGCTGGTTCTGAACACTGGAGGTTTGAACGTGCCCAGTCACACACAGACCCCGGGTACACAGCAGACTGACACAGCACAAAACCCATCAGCTTAAATTTTGTTCTCACTTGAACAACAGGAGTGTGTTTTTAAGTTTTTCTGGGGCTGAATTGCTCTTGGTGAGACTGGATTTTGTCAGTTTATGGAGTTATATTGCATTTTACCAAATGAAATAGGTGTATCCATGATAGTGCTTGAATTCTTGCAGTTAATGCATACAGAGGATCACGGCTGAAGGCTGACAGCAGTGTCAGAGTTCTGAGGGAGCTGCCTTGTCCTGCACTATCTGATCTCCTCAGGCCAGGGTGGATATCAGTTCCTCAGGTCCAATGCAAATTTAATGGAGAGTGCCAGACCCATTGTCACTGCTTTCCTTTAGAAAAACTTTGGATTGAAACTTTTTTCTAGTAATTTTTCATTAAGACTCAATGGCATCAATAACAGAGACATTTTGAGAGAATTTTCTTTCCAGTTTTAGTTTTCATCCACGTTGTAGAATTACAAGAAATACTGATTGGGTCACACTGTATCTTTTCATCACAATACTAATTTTTGGAGAAGCAGCAAAAAACTTGGAGACTTAGTAGCACAATACAAAGCAGCATATTTCAGGCATTGCTTTTAGTTTTTGAGACTAGAACTGAGCTAGAATCTTGTTAGACTCAAAGAGATCCTGGAGACCCCACAGTATGGTGAAGACTAATGTGCTTTGAAAGAGAAGTAATCTTTGTTTTCATGTGTATAAATTATTATTGGAAAGAATAGAGATGAATTCCAGACTGGCTTATGTTTGAAAGGAAGGAGTGATTGTTAGAACTCCCCAAATTATATTATATGCCTTTAAATTTGTAAACAGAAATGAAATAGATACCAATGGAAAGACTCCTCTAAGTCAGGGAGGAAAAAAGAGACCTATTAAAAAGCGGTCATGGAAATGACAATACCTCTTGGAAATGACTAAAATACAAAATGTAAGTAGAAGCCATTCTAGAGCTCTGGAGGGAGAAACATAGGGCAAATTTCACTTCAAAAAAAGAGAATTCAAGACAACATGAGTGAGTGACACAATGTATCATGAAGTATACAAATAGAAATTCAGAGAGTACTTATCTTTTTCCTAATTAAGAACAAAACAAAACAAAACAAAACAAAACAAAACAAAACAAAACAAACAACAAACAAAAAACCCCTGCAAAAAACTCAAAACAAAACAAAATAAGCAACACTAAGAGCTTTCACACATATCCAAGGCAATGGTAATTTCGCATATGGGAACTGCCAGAAACCTGCTGTCTCAGGTGTAGGCTTAGTAACATGCATCCTCTTTTTGGTGAATAAAACACAATCCTTTTGGTTTGCTTTAAATTTACTTTTTCATCATAAAATAGTGAACTGTTATTATGTAACATTGGTAATACATGTGATGGGAAGACAGGGAAGAGCAGAGAAAAAGGTATATGATGTTTTCAGAGGACTCTCTAGTGGACTAGGGAGTGCATATTCCAAGGCTTCTTTCCAGTTGGTGCTCTGCCCAGAATAGAAAACCCTAAACCAGAACCACAGTATGTGAAGCTGCTTCAATAAATCTGGCTTAAACAAGTGTTTAAGTTTATTAAGACTTCACTGCCTAAAAGCTGCTTGGAATTATTGCTACAGCTGGGTTATAACATTCTCTCACTGGTCCAGTACTCTTTCCTCCATGGAAATCTCATAACTTATGTCTACTTCATCATGATGATTGCTAACTTTGAGCCAAAGGAGGCACATGTATGATAATATTTTTGTCAAGTGGAATTTTTATTTTTAAATTAACATGAGGTCTAATAATAACTGGAAATATGATATTTGCAAAATATCTCAAAGAAGATGAAATCTAGTCAAAACTTCCACTAGAAGAAGTTGTCTGTACAGTAAATCTGTCATTCCTAAATAGAATCCCTGTCACTTGTTAATTAAAGTAATGCAAAGGTAAGAAAAAGGCTTAGAGGTGACCTTGAGATTTGGCTCACATTGTATAGATTTTAACACTCCTCTTCACTGATAAAAGTTAAATTAATTTATGTTTTGACATCAAATCATATGGAAGAGGGGAACTGGAGAATGGGGAGAAAAGGTTGACTTGCCTGGGCACAGCAAAACCAGTAACAGCACAGGCTTTAACTAAGATATTCTGATCCCACCTCTTGGAAAGTGCATTCTGCTTTTAAGCTTTGCCATGTTTCCATGGCTTTGGTAAGAACTATGTGCTCTCTACCTTCTTAACATCTCCCAGAGCAAACCTGGGTAGGTAAATAAGCAGCAAAGTGCAGTTTGTTTTAACAGGCCTCAGCCTGGAGAAACAGATTAGAGGTGTGAGAGGAGAGTGTCTATTCACTTCCCTGCCCCGCAGTCTATGAGATCCTAACTGACAATGACCACCTTAGGAGCCCAATGTGAAATAAAGACTGTTCAGATTTTTTCCCTCAAACTGTATAGACATTTATCCATCGGAGTTTTATGTGCTTTATTGGGTGAATTCTATCTGCTGCTTTTTAAGAAGGCAGTATGAGCTCTTTTCTCGTTTGAACAAACTTTATCTTTTCCTCAATTTCACTTATATTTTGCTTTCTATGTTCTATATAATCTGCATTTTGTCTTTATAGATAGATTGCAAATAGCTGACAGGCTGATCTGAAATGAACTGCCAATGACAACACAGTATTAATTGAGAGAGTTGTTGAAAAGGGGCTCCACATCAACTAATGCTTTTAAAGCTTATTCAATATTTTTGATTTATGATTTGGAACTATGAAATTATTGCTGGTAACAGTCATGTTAAGTAATCACAAAAATATAATCATATGGATTACTTGATGTCCAGACTGATTTATAAGACAGGCCTGCTTTAATATTACATTAATATTAGCAAAACTAAGGCTACACATGTAGAAATATGAATACAGACCATAAATACAGAATGAAGAATTACTTCCTGAAAACCCTGGGAAGAGTTCTAGGTTCATATTAGGTGTGCTAAGAAGTTTTTTACTGAGAGAAAAAAGTGGTGCTACCTTTGTGGTATGTTGCATCACAGCATTTAACTTATTTTTTACCTCCATGTCTGCAGTTTATCTGTACAGCTTCAAGATATGTAGATTTGTTGCATAAGTGGAGAGACAGCAGGGACAGAATACAAATGTCTGGGAGCTGGAAAGTATACGTTACAATGAGAGAATTAAAGGGCTCAGTCTGCCTAGTTGATTTTTAAAGGCTACCAAGTAATGAATAGATTTCCATGTTTAATTACTTTCCCAAGAGTAAGGCACAAAAGGACTTCATAAATTTGTATGGAGAAGTACAATAAAGACTAAAAGCTGGAAGCTGATGTTATGCAGATTTAAATTTGGACTGGCCCTAAATCACTAATGATCTGTGAAAAAAAAAAGTTAATCTATTGAGGTATGTTCGATTCTCTGGGAGCATTAGGAAAGAATTAAAACTGGAAGGTTTTCAAAAAAATGTACTAGGATAATTCATAAATTATTAGGCTTAATAAGTAGCTAAACATATTAAGATGTGTTGGCCTGAAACACATTAAAAATGGATAATCTAATGATCCTTTCTGGCCTTAAAGCCTATGCTTTTAACTCTGCCTGTTTCTTTCTAAATAAGACTTCAGGAGACTGGCAATGGCCATACTCTATGATCAGGAAGTCCTGTAAAACATTTTAAGCCTACCTTTTCCTGCAAGAAAATGAAGGGGTTTTGATGCTGTACTGATAGCATAGAGATAAATTTGATGTATCTGAAATTTCAGATGCAAAAGTATGTCTTTCAGAAACTTTTTTGTACTTCCAGGATAAATCATAAAAACTGTTTTGAATGGCAGTTCTTCCCTATTCCCCAAACTATTAAAATTAAGTTTGTTCCTTGACAGCTTTTTTCTATGCACAGGACAGACATGAACAAGCCAACTATCCCTGCTATATGAGTGAGTTAATAGGTAATGAGACATCCCATAGTTTTGGCTTTCCCTCTTAGTGGCTGTGTGTGTGAAGGGAGGTTAGATAGATAGAACAACTGCTTTTTGTAACTTAACTTTTTCTAAAATTGACAGAACACAGTGAATGTTTCTTTTGTATTTAAAAATATTTGAAACACTTGCATGCTTTCCCAACATCACTCTAATGCTGTACTCACTGGCTGTGAGCAGCTATGTGAGTCTTGGAGAACTGCTGGACAGAGAAATGGAAAAGACAATGTCTCTCCAGAGTGATACAAACTGCAAACCACCCAGGAATTCTTGCTGTACTGTGACATTAAATTATCTGAGGATGAAAACCAGGCTATGGCTAAAAATTCCAATTCAATAATTTTGTGAAAAATAAAGATGCCTAGTGTTTTAAAAGTGTTTTCTGGTATTTGTTTTTTTTTTTTTTTTAATTATTATTTTTCTGCCTTTCCCCGGTGTGATTTACCTAAAAAAAAGACATGTACAACAGTCTTTGGCCTGACTGGTCACTACAGAAGAGGATCATCATCAGCATTAAAATATTGCCAATGAATAACAGCGAGGATGGTATTTTGTGCCCTGAATTTTTATCAGTCACCATCACATTGGCAAATGTTTCTGGTGTCTAGTACAAAAATAGAGAAATAAGGGAGTCCTGCTAGCACTATTTACTTTGGCTGCCATGGAATAGGCTATGCATCTTCTTCCATGCTGAAAAACCTCTACATAAAGGTCTGCTAATGTCTAGAATAGTTCCCACAGTCTTGGCTTGTGATGAAAGCAACATTCTCTCTGTGTCCTTCATGGCTTGCTTCCCACTTGGCCAATTCTGAGTCCCTGCATGCCAGAGATCCGCACCATATGTCCTTTGTATATCTGAATGATGACAAGGATCAGCTGATATAAAACATGAGGAAAGACACGAGGGCCATGTTTGCAAGGGGCTGGTGACTGCAGGGGGCAGATTTGCACTAATTCACATCAGTGGTGGGTGCCTTCAAAGACGGCGAAGCGGCGGTTACGTGCAGGAGGAGAACATCGCATTAGCAGGATGTTTGTGCCATCTGGCACCCAGCAGCATTTGTCCACAGCCTTCAGACAGACCTGCTCTGAGGTGGTAACACATGTATCGTGACCCTTTGATCTCATGGATGATCATATCGATCCTCACTTAGGGAAATGTTTTACTCTGCAGCACAGATGTGATTTGAAAACAAATTACTGCCGTTACACAAATTACTCCAGTGGTTTGGATCATCAGGGTTGACTGCATTGTCTTATGAAGACAATGTCAGAACACTGCAAGAACAGGTAAACATTCAAAAACAGTCACATAGGGTGGTTCTTAGCACATCATTAAACAACCTTATGGGCAATATATGAATAAGTTCCTCTTTCAGTGAGGTGTGTGGAACTTCTGTTTCTCTGCTGCTCTCGTGTCCCGTTGTGTGCTACTATCAGCCAGAACTCTCTGAGCACACCACACAGTGACACTCTCATGTAAGAATCACAACTGGCTTTTTGCTACCCACTGCTCATGTGATATAAATTCTTCACTTCCTCAGAATAGATCAATGAAATGCCAGCGAGCTGCTAGGAAGAATACGTAATACTTTAATTTAAATTTTGTGTGTGCTCAGCTATCCCTCCTTATTTTCTTGCTTTTGGTGTGACTAGGCAATGCTAAATATTTTAACTGCCATTTCCAAATCAAATTCTGTTGTCAGGCACCACTTGTGTTTCAAAGTAGTCTGGATGTATCTGAAGAGTTGAGAGTACTTTTCTGCTGGATCTTAGCAGAGATGGAAAGATTAGAGTCTACTTTAAAAATGGTAAGGAATTTTAGGAAATTAATTTGTACAATAAACAGAACTTCTCACCCTGATGGCATAAAATCTCATTCAAAACGAATACAGTAAATCTGAACAAACCATCACACATACAAGACAATGGTCTATCTTTAATTTTCTATCTCTTCTATGAATGTTTATCCAGCAGTGATTTACTTCACTTGTTTTCTTTGAACTACTAACTATTAAGAACAGTAAAAAAATACAGTCCAGGAGCTTTGTTAGTACTCTTTGCAGAATAAGCTGTTTGCTGCTAAAAGCAAAGTTAGAAAAAGACAACTGAAATTGCAACTGTACCAGGTAATAGGAGTATTTCTTGAAAAGCTGGGAGATAATAAGCCCTGAGTTTGCTTTTCTTTTTCTGTTTTTATGTCTTTTCACTCACACTATCACAGAAATGGAATGTGGGCATATATGCTGAAAAAGGCACACTTGCTTTACTGTTAATAAGGAGGATGCAATGAGTTTTTCCAAATGGAGTGAATATAAATATTTGAGTACATTCTGCTAAGGTAAATCTTTCTTCTGCCCTTTTATTTCAGTTTTTTTCAGCTTTACTGCCTTTCTGCTTATTCTGTACCCTTTCTTTGGGATACTTACTTTGTGTCTCCTCTCTTATGCAAATGTATATATCCCTACAAATATACTGCACAGGAAATATTACAATGTCAGAAGCAGAGCTGTGCTAAAGCTGGCCTTAGAATTATTGACAGGAAGGTATAAGGAGGCCAAGGAGGTTTTCTCTGTTTGACACTTTTCAGCCTCTTATTTTTCTTTCTTTACTGCTTTCTTTAGAAGATCTCTTGGAGCTACAGTAGATGGCAAAGTTCTGTAAAAAGAAAATATTGTTAAAACCATTGAGTTATTCAGCTGCCTCCTAAATTTGTAACATTTTTAAGAGCATATTTTTTTTTCAACGTGGTGAATGAGGTAAAACATAAAAACTAAAGGAAAATCATGATCAAACTTCATTAGTTTTTATTTTGTAGAGATTTTGTAGGATTATTTCCCAATTAATACAGTAGAAGCTTTACTACTTGAATATTTAAATGCTAATTGAAAAAATATTTAGGAAAAATATATTGTAGGCAACACTCCAGCTATCAAAAAATATATACCATGTCTTAAAAGTCAGCCCATCTGAATTAGATTCTGCTCTCAGAAGAATCTATTCTCATCAGCAAAATCTTGCAGAGCTTATCTCTGTTTGCTGCACCTGGTCTGGGCAGTGAACTTGAGCTGAGTATGAGCCTGTGATCTGAGTGTTATACAAGCCTAGGTGATTAGAGCCTTAAAAGGTAAATGTTATTAGTATATTTCTGATTTAAAGACAGATGGTGCACAGCTGAGCCGAGGGACATTGTAAAAACACAGTTGGCAAGAAATGTCTCACTTTACTTTGGTTAATAAGACATTTAAGACTGCACATGCTATGGCAGAGCTCTCTTTGATTACATAAGAAATGTAGAAGACAGATAAGGTTAAGCTTTTCCACTCACTGGACTGGTTCCTCAGCTGTCTCCACAGAAGCCTGGAGACAGATGCCCTGCTCTCTTCCCTGGCCCAAGTTCTCTTCCTAACCCAATCCCCCCACTTCCTTTTCCCAAACTACATCAGAAATTGGAGCTAAAGAGTGGTTGCACTTGCATTCCCTTGCCTAAGGGCAGGATGATGGGATCAGAGGGCTTTCCTAAGATTTCCTGGCCATGCTTTCTTCCCTGCCTGAAATGTAAAACCATAAAAGCATTCAGGGAACAGTGGCCCAAAGAAGAAACTGCTGTTGGTGCTCCACAATTTTGCTTCACTCCTTGGAATAATTAGTTTAGCTTTTATTCTGTAATATGGCCCATGCTTTGCCCAGAGTTGTAGTCACTACTTTTGTTTTAGGCTCACACCCTTGTCTCTATGGTGGTCAGTAGTAGAACAAACACTTAAAATATCTCTATATTTGTACCTTACAATATTTATCCTTTTAAGCTCATAAGAGCATTGAAATATAGGGAACAGTAAGAGAGCCATGCTTTCTTGGTTCAGTAGGAAAGTGTTCTGTAAGATATTAATTTCTCAGTGATCTGTTTTATTCTCTAAACTGCCTCATGTAGGGTTATGTTACTGAGTCTGAGCAGCAGTGTATTTTCACTTGTAGGTCACTACTAATGATCTCCTGCAAACTCACTGTCATTTTTTCCTTCTTAGACTACTGATCAACTCAATCATTTTCCTATTGCCTATTCAGTAGTCAAGTCCCTGGAACCAGATATGTGGGTAGATTTTGGCCAGCTTGATAAGATGCTGGAATTGTATTTACATCCATAAATATTTATATTTTATTTAGCTTACTGGCTAGAATAAAACAACTCTTGCTCCAGGTGTTTAACCACTGGGATGAGAGAAATATGACAGTAGTGTAGCCATGGCAAAATGCCAGTGGAAACTAAGGTATTTAGTACTATGTTTGAGTATATACTGCTGGAAGGCCACCAGATGGTTAGAAGGCTGGTAGCAGCTAAAGTCACAGAATAATGTGTTTGTATCACTTCAGCACACCTATAGCTAAGGATTATTAAAATCAAAAAAGAATTAATGACTCAGTTGAGATTGTGACAGAGACTCAAACAAAAGCAGTGATGAAGTTTAAGCTACACTAATTTCATATTCATCTAAAGTTTCCTGACTTTAGTGTGTTTTCATGCCTATGATTGGAGTAGCAAAATGTTCATGTACTTCCATGTATGAGGAAAAAAGAAAGCAGCAATGTTTACAAAGAGCTTTCAGATGGATTATGTGATTTTTTTTGTTTCCACTGAAGTGTAGAAGAATTCCTGTGGATCTTGTTTTTCAAATGATATTTTACCAAACTTACAGTTGCAACTTAAAAGAGACTAACAAGTTCTAACTGACTTTTCAATATTTATTTCAGAAACATTACTGATGAATTTGGAGCAATCTCTTAAATATTGAGATATAATGGTTTTTATAATTGTATGTAAGTATGATTACTCTTACAAACCTGACAGGAACATCAGAAAGTGGAATTCATTGATATGAGTTATCAAATGTGTGAATTCTTTACATCCTTACAGGTTATTCAAAATAACAAATTGATAATGACAGCAATAGCTAATATATCAATCATGGTGTAATTGCAATTAATCTTCTTTCCTCAAGCACACCATTTAGAAGGGCATGTGCACAGCTTAGAAAATGAATTCTGTCTACTCAAACATATGAGATTTTATGATACCCCTCCAAATTTTAATCCAACTAGAATGTTGCCCCCAGTGAAATAATACACTTCTGTAATTTATTTCATTACTATCCATTTAATATCATTTAACAAGTGAGAGTTTTTGATCCCATTCATAGAATATATGTCAGGTTTGGAACACCTCCATATGGGCAAATAACATTCTATTAGCAATCTAAGGCCTATATGAAATGCTTGTGCTGTGATTCTTGAGGTGTCCTGTGCAGGGCCAGAAGTTGGACTTAATGATCCTGATGGGTCCCTTCTGACTCAGCAAATTCTATATTTCTCTAGTACTAAGCAATTATACCATCATTCACATTTCAATAGGCCTTTTTCTTCATTTCCTTCATCCACCTAAATTGTGAGCTGAATTACTTTGATAGTAATTAGTGTGATTTCGTCACTGACAAATTTGAACCTGAAACTTAAAATTAAAATCCCAAATAGTCAGTAGAATTGTCCCAGGGGAAAAAAAAAGTTAAACACTTAATTCTTGCCAGTCATGTAAATAGGATAGTGTTTTGGATTAATAATTTTTAAAATTAAAGGCAAATAAATCTTCCCCCCCCACACACAGTCCTACAACTGACTTTGTATTCAGAATTACTTAGAGAGTGCAGGAAATGTCAGTTTGTCTTTTCTGGGAAGATTCTGAAAACCAAAATAATTTCTAGCATATGCAGTCTTGGAAGTATATGCAGCAACTCTACATACTGGGTGGAAATAAAATAGATTTTGTTTTGTCTGAAAATTTGACATCTTCTCTAAATTTGCATCATTAATATCCTAATTAGGCTGAGCAGAACAAACTGCTTTATACACTGTAGAAATAGAATATTTAGTTTAAATCCTATTCAGGGCTATAATGCATTAATACACCTTTAATCTAAGGTTATTCAGCTGCTTCACAAGACTGTGGATGAGATGGACAAAGATCCTCTTGGCCCTAAGCACTCACCTGGCACTCAAATCCTTTCCTTTGCCTGGGGAAGACTAAATTTCTCAAGGTGTTTGAGTTTGCAGCAGAAAATTCCTAGGGGTGCCTCTTCTTGGCATGTACAGCACTCTGGACAGAACTGGTGAGCTCTGTTAGCCCAGATAGCCAAGGCACTTGCAAGCAGAGTTGTGTCTTACACAGGCAAGAGCTCTTGTCCTGCCCATCATGAAATGGGCCATGCTGCCCCTTGCAGGCCAGGAGTCATCTAGGCTTTAGCAAAGCTCTGCTGAGGCAAGATGTTTTAGTTTGGGCACAAAGCCATGCTAAATTGGGTGTGCAGCATCCAGGCCACAGCTGGCCTGTGTCTGTGAGCTCAGAATGCTGGCAGAGGAACTCTCAGATGTCTTTGGGAAATGTGTCGGGCAGATTTATGTTTCTCTGGACCCCATGGTAAGAGAGGCATTGTGTTAGATAAGCATATAATGCTATCCCCCAATAAAGCACAGCAGGGGAGAAAAATACAGCCTCTTAGGTCAGTCCTGATCACTCTAAGGTCCAGTCTGAAATCCTTCAATTTCTTGGGATGTTTCATAGTCATTGCCAAATTAGAGGGCAAAGTTGTAATGTGGACAGGGCTTCCCAGCTCTTTTGCTTGAAGCAGTTCCATTTAGAGGTGGACTGATTGCACAGATTAAAACCAAGCTCATTCAGTGATGTTACACCCAGGGTTGCTGGTGGGGTGTGTTTGGTGTTTCACTTCCAGTGGGAGAGCTTCACTTAGAGATTATGAATAAGCCCCAACCTGGAACACTTTGTGGTTTTAGTAGACTGCACATTTCTTCGTATTATATGACAGAGTTGCAAACAGGAATTAAAAAATAAAAAGAGATGCTAGAAACCCACTTGTAATTTTCTGTGTTGATACACAGGATACCCAGCATTCTTTTCACTTTAATGAGACAAAAGAATAGATTATGATATTAGGAAAAAAATTAGGAAGAAGAGAAGTTTAGCAGTTATTTCTCTGTAACAGGTTTGCATAGCTGAGTGGTAAATCTGTTCCTTTCCATTATGCCAAGTCTAGTTAATTACCCAGGGATAAATCCTGCAACAGATGTTTTAACTTATATCAACTTAGCATATTGCCGCAAGGCTTTCATGCAAATTTTCAGTGTTTTGAGAACATTACAGGGCTTGACTAAAAGCTCAATGTGGCCTTTATTAAACAATTTAATAGCAAATACTGACAAGAATGTTTGCCTTAAAATAGTTCAATACAAATAGCTCTGTACCAGCCAGTGTGACAGGCCCAGTTCTTTGAAGTCATTAAACTTGGTAACCATGTCATTCCTTTTGCCTTTAATAATGTAAGGACAGCACCATCAACTCCTTTGTGAAATTGTCCATGAGTATAAAGTACCTGACACTTCTGACACGTTTAAACTCTCCTATGGAGCTTAACACCCTGCAGCACCACTTAAATCTTGGGAGCTGTCATTCTTTTAAACTCTTTCCCACCATCAGGAAGCTGTCCTTCACATGGTAGTGTGGCTAATTCACAAGTTTCAAATGCAGCTTTGAAATACACAGCAGATTGGACCTAAATAGAGCAGTGAACATTGAAGGTAGCTGGAGGAAAAGAAATATATCCTTTTGTTTTAGTGCTGAAAAAGGAAAAAAAAAGAGAACCATAGTTTTACATGCAAAATGCTCTCAAGTGCCATTTGATCACAGAGCAAAGGTACTATTGCAAAGTGATGTAGAAGTATCTCAGACAAAATAATTTATCTGTCTCTAGCTGCACACAACATCTGAAGGAAGGAGAAATGTTATTAAAACAAAAAAAAAATTATATGGTTTCCTGTTATGCTGCTTGACTCAAAATTCTTTTGCCACTGGCATAAATCCATGCAGTCCTTTTCTCCTGTGACCTGCATTTACAGCTTTTTAGACATGAGACAGTCATCTATTTATGCTAAGCAGACATGACTCTGCAAAACCACCTTACAATGTTTATGAAATGTATTGGGAGTTACAGAAGCAGTCCAAACATAGGTAGAGTGCATTGATTACTCCTGAATTACAGGCAACTCAGACCTGGGAGACCAAATAACTCACCTCTCATTCTCCACCAAATTGTTAAAATTATGCCATTTAACTCTTGAATTGATTGTGCCAGTGTTGTATAGGGAAGAATCTACCTTAGTCAAAGGAATTGTTAACTTAGAGGAAAGAAATGTGATTTTTTTTAAGGTTTGGATGGCAGGAGAAACCTTTTTCCAGTTCCTTTGAGGAGCACCTGCAAAAAAATCATTTTATTGTCACATTTTCTTGAGACTGGGCAATTATTCCTGGTATTTGAAGAGTTTTCTGATGTAGTATGATATATTATGTTGTTTAGAGACTTTCTATATTTTAATTGCATTACAAATATGCTTGCTTTCTTTTTGACTTTTAGCTGTTAGAATTTTCCTGTATTTATTTCTATATCCCTGGATCATAATTAGGCTCATCAGATCTACCTGGCAAGTATTTTTGTTTCTCAATCATATCTAACTGTACCAAATACTGTTAATTTCACTGAAATTGCATCCTCAGTTGGAGCTTATGTTCTTTCTAAGGTTTTAAAAGCCCTTGAATAGTGTGTCTGGATGTATTTTTTAAATACATACAATTTTTTACTATTAAAATATGTGTAATTCCCAAATGGCAGAGATTTCTTCTCTCTAACAAAATTTTTCATTGAAGTCACAACTCTTTTTTCATATAGGCTATATATTTCTCTGGTTTCTCAGGGTCATTGATAGTTTAAAACCAGGACTACCTTTTACCTACATTTTGAACTCAATGGAGTTGAATTCAGTGTTTCCCAGTGTTCAAATCTTACTCAGTTATTTATTCCTTCCACTTGGTAGTACAATATCAAGCTATATCTCAAAACAAGGTCTTTAACCTAAATGCCTGAAATGTATTGCAATTGACTGCCTCCATGTGACTTCTGAGAGTTTAAACTGCTCTTCTCAACAAGTAATTTTCCTCATCCAAAGCCAAGGAGAATTAATCTTGGGGTCTTTTTCTTCATTATATAACTGGTTGGCATCAGCAGAGATGGAAGAGTCAAAATGGATCACACAAATGGACACACGAAAAATTACTGCAGGGTAATCTCCTTTTATTTTTCTCACATTTATGAAGCTGTTATCAAAAAAGTATCGCTTTTTCAAGGCAGAGGATGCAGAAATTTGGTTTATAAATTGTGTGTAAACAGATAACATATTGAGTCTACAAATGACACCTAAAGAAACAGTCATAAGGTTTTGTAATTGTATGAGCTCTTGGTGGGAATGCACCTCCTAGGCTCTATTTGACAAAACTTTAGAACAATTTACAGAAAAAGATGTAGCTGCTCAAAGAATAAAGGGTTTTAATTTTAGATTTTCTGATGAAATACAGTTTTCATTTGAATCAAATGAATACCAAGGGTTCTTAAATAAAAAATTAGTGAATTACATTTTGTTATCATCAGAAAATAAATTGTCTCATAATTGATCTTACAAAGAAATGACAAAATTCTGAAGATCCAATAGAAGTTATACTAACAATGGAAGTTAATAGACCCCTTCTAATGTTGAGGAATAATTTAAGTTTTTGAGATAAAATGTTTGTCAGTCTGCAATTTAACATTTGACCACTCAACCAATTTTAGCTTATTTTCAATTATTAACTTAAAGAGAATATAAAATAATAAAATATGTTGAACATAAATATTAGTCTTAAAGGTGTTCATTTTTCTAACCTGTGTGTTAGATGGAATACCTTGCGCTCCCATTTCTTTGAAGAAATTTTAAAGAGTAATGTTGAGAAAATCACTAAGGTCATTTCAATTTGATGAGGGAAATAACATTAAACTGGATGATTTTGCCTGAAGAGATTACAAAGAGCTCACAAAATGTGTGCAGCAGTACACTGTATGCAGCAGAGGAGCATTGGGAAATGGGTGAAGAGCAGAGAAGCAGCAAATATCTGGGGAATTTGAATTATCCCAGTAACAGGACTGGACCTTGGAGAGGGCAGAAGGCTTCAGTGTGCTGGCTGGATCCATGTGTGGCCCATCCAGCAACAGCTGCTAAAGGTGCAGCTACTGCCAGATGACACCACGGTCTAAGGAAATTGAATGTATGGGCTTGGGGAATTACTGCAGGAGGGAAGCAAAACTGAGCAGCAGGAGAGTAGCTGTCTCTATACCCCGTTCCAGGAATAAATATTGTTGTTAATGAGCTCATTCCTATATCCCTATTCCAGGGAATTAAGTGCTAATCCACCAACTATTGACCCTTCAACTGCACAATATTTTTGTAGAATTTTATTTAGAGAATTTCTGTACATTCTTGGAGGGAGTCAGAGCTAAGCCATGGTTGAGTGCCGCTTGCTGCCTCTCCATGCTGACTGCTTGCTGACCAGATATGTTTTTGTTAGCTCCATTGTATAATGCATGGATGAGGCAGATAAAGAACCTAAATGGACCACCCCAAACCCTGATGGCCAGCAGCTGATTTACGTGGAGCATGTAAAAGAGTACTTGATTTGCTTCCATGTTTTTGCAGATGTTACAGGGGCTGCAGTTAAGTGCTGAAGACAGTTCCCTGACTCTTCTCCTTTTTTAAATAAAATCGGGTTGTTCTAATTTAGTTTGTGGAGTAAGGACTGATAGAACACTATGTATTTGCCAGTGAGAGATTGTTACATGTTCAGTTTATGGTCTCCCTGAAAAAGAAGCCTTATGTCACAAGGGGTACCATAATATTCACTTGGTGGGCCCATTTTCAGCACATCCCCTTCATTAAATAGAGTTTCCAACCACAACTGGTCTCCTCAAAAGAGAATTAGAACCTAACCACTACTGGAAAGTGGAGGAAATCAAAATTTGGACTCTCTGCAGCCATCAGTAAAGACCAATAAGTACTGATTCTCCAGAGAAAGTAACCACTGAAATGAGAAATAATTAATTCTATGAAGGTTTATTTGTTAATGCCAATTCTGAGTTTTTTGAGATATTGGTATGAATAAACCATAAGAACAGTATCAAACTTGTGTATGCATTCTAACACCTGTAGGCCTTAGAAGAGATTCTGTAATACTGAGAAATTTTTGAAAAAATCATGAGGATGTTTTGGCACTTCCCAGTAAAACCTGATGTGAAAGAAGTATTTGGTACTTGCTGGCCTACAGGATTTTATTATCTGTTAGTAACTGAAAAGTAGAATCAGTACTACTCATAAAGTTGAAAATAGTAGAGATAAATGGATTTAGGTTTTGTTGTAAAATTTATAGCAATCAAAATTTTGGATCTGCCACAGTGAAAATCAGCGAGAGGGTAATGAGAGTAAGAAAAGATTAGAATTAAGAATAAGCAGATTTTTTTTTTCAGACTGTAAATATGCTTGCCAAGAACACTGTAAATTCAGCACAACATACCTCTGAAGTAACAGTTTCCCTGGCAGAGATTACCATCACCTTGTGACTTCAATTGTTCTCCATATTGTAGATTCCATGCTTTAATTTACTCCAGTAACATTGTGATTATTGTGTAGGGTGTTTTTCTATTTGATATTTAAGCCTTATACACCAGAAATCTTAGATATTATATAACTTTAATCAGTTTTCTGGATATCATTAATGTTACAGATATGAATGATGATTTGTCATGGACTGGGAACAGGAGAGAAAGATCCTGTACTTACATTCAACCAGCAGCTTTAGAAATCTTGTGGTTGGAAGACTGAAAAAACACCAAGATGGAGAGAGCATCTCTGAGTGCTGGGGTCACACAACCCTTGATAGTATCAAGTTGTAATTGCATTTGGAAAGGATTTGTTACCCACGTGGTGATGTATTAAAATGACAATCTTTGATTTGCACTTTGAAGAAGAGGACTGCTTTCCAGCATCACTAATTCTTAACTGCAGTGCTTTATCCTCCTATCCTATTCTTCAGTTTGTACCAAGTATTCACAAAATCACTTAATCAGTCTCTTTCATCACTTCTTTGAAACACATCTATAATCTCCAGATTATCACATAATACAGAAAGTTGAAACAGAAGTTCATAAATCAACTTATTTTAAGGCATGTTTGCCTGTGTTCCTGCAGGCCAGTGCAACATGGTAAATTCCAGAGCAAACTGAAGGCACACCTCAGTGTGCAAATCAATTGCACAAGTCTGACCCTTCCTCCACACCAGGCTCATTACAAATATGGGGCACACCAACAAAGCTTCAGTCAAACTTCTGAGCCCAGCTGTGGTGGAGGTGCCAACAGCCATTCTTCCTGTAGCTCCCCACATCCAGCACATCCTCCAAAGCAGATGATTAGTATTATTAGCTGATGGTTACTGAAATTGAGGGGATTGTAAACAAAAAAACAAGCTTCCAAACAAGAATGCTACATGATATTGACTATATGTAATGGCCTAGTTTAGCACCTCTAGTAAATTGAGGATTATTATATTTCTGCCTGTCAGTTGAGCCATACTAACTAACCCAGTGTGCATGCTTCATCAAAATGAGTATCTGACATGTGCCACCTTCAATGCAGGATGATTCAAAAAGCATCCAAACTAATGACTTTCTCCTTTGCCCATGGGCTCTATGTGTATACATCATTTACCGTGGCCTTGGACAATGCACAAAATGATGCATTTTGTTCTTGAAGCTGCTGCTGTCAATTTAAGTATCTAGTGAGACAGTAAAAGTTGAAACTTTGGCGTATTTTCCTGTTTTATGTGCAAAACAAGTTTTCTAGTGCTGCTTAATGATAAAATTCAGATCCCCAAAGCATTCATCACTAGACTGTATTTATCTAATCTCATAATTTTGAGCTAGCCAAAGTGAGATATGTTCATATAAACTAATATTCAGGAGTATACTTTGTGATACACTTCTTCCCTCAGGTATAACACTTTCAAACACAAAGACGAGCCTTTTTGGGCATATTGTTAAAATACGATCATTCCCTCCCAGGAATGCTTTGAAGAGAAGTGTTTATGCTTAGTTAGATTTACAAATGTCTAACACAAATACATCACTTCCCAAGATGTATGTTATGCTTCAACAGAACGATTAGTTATGAAATTGTGCATTAATAAAAACAGTTGGTTCTCTTTGTAGCTCAACTCCCTTTGCCCTCACTCTATATACAGTAATGTCAAATAGCTCTCTGCAGTACTTCTGAATGACTATAGCTACACCATAATCATAATATGTGAATTTATATTATGCATGAAAGGTCATGACCTATGAGGAAGTCAGTTTCTTTTCATGCATGTACTCCTTAAGAGTTGGAACTTATGGAAGTGAGGCAAAAAGGAAAAAAAATAAAACAGGCACCGCATGGAGTGAGGTCTAAAAATCTTGATCCTGTAAAAAAAGGTGCATATATAACAGGGCATTTGGTGAATAATGGAAAACAACCATAAAAGACTCCCATAGATCAGGGAATATGTGCATTTCAGTACCAAGTAGAGGTCTGGTTCTTGTAACCCAAATGAAAAAGAGACCTCTATCATACATCTGTGAGATTGTCTATGTCAGACAGCGGGATTTACGAGTAATTAATTAATTACCAGTGTAAGAGATGGAAAGATTTACATTGACATCTCTTATTCAAAATACTCAAACACCGTGAAACTTGTAAAGAAATGGCAGATACAGACAGAACAATAATTTGAATATTCTGGCATGTTGTAAACATCATGATTTTAAGAGAAGGATTACTCCTTTGATTTGAGATGTCAACTAAAACTTTTGTACCATGGATATTTTCAGTTTGGAAAAGGAGCTGATCACCGAATAAATACAAAATGATACTGTTGTTTATTTACTAGCAATAAACTAAAAACTGTTCTTGACTTCACCAAGAACTGAATGAATAAAAAAAGAAGACAAAATTCCATTTACAGCCAGGAGAATTCAATTCAGAGAATTTATCATTTTTCTTGCCGGAAGCACTACAAGCTCTCTCATCTTCTCTAATTGTGGTTTTCATTTTTCACTACTGCCCTTGACTTTTGCTCTTACTCAGCTGGTCCCACAAACCCTTCCAGATTGCAGCTACAGAGGTAGAGGGGCAAAGGACTTGTGCTGGGCTTACCCTTGCTGGGAAAGGCAGAATCAGGCTCATATCATCTGACCAGCTGGATCCTGCTCTTCCTTCACCTCCACACTTCATAGGCAGGAGCTGGACTGCAGAACCATCCTGAGTACTACCTGAGTACCATCTTCTTGGTACCACCTGGAGAAGTAAATTCCCTTCTACCCAGGCAGCACCCACTTCACCCCTGTCTGCATCTGATCCTGTTAGCAAAGGTCTTCAGGGACTTTGCAATATTCTGCCACACTGTGACTATGGATTCACAGTACTAGAAGAGGGCAAACTTTGTTCATCTGTTTCCTATGAGGCAAAGGTTTTATTTTAGTTGGTACAGATGTTTTTTATACAATAATCTCACCAGCACATTGCATTTTATTTTCTAAAAATACAAATTATTTTGTAAACTATCAGGATAGGAATACATATATTTAAAGCTAAGGAAGGATTTATGTTCAATTATATAAAATATATGCCCTCTTGATTTTTTGAATCTCTAGGTCACAGAGTTTTCATTTCCAGCAATAACTTCTCTGGCACTTGCACTAATGTTTTAACCAAAACTATTAAAGTCAGGAAATAAATAAATGAAGGAAGGAAGCAATCATATTTTTACAGGCAAACATGCATAGGTGCCAACTCCACAAAAATTAACTAGCAGATTTTGGGTCTCCCTGTGACTGGAAATGTGCCAAATCGTTTGGCAGATAATGTGTAGGAGCAATACATCCTGTAAAGGAAGATGAAAGTGGCTAAAGAACAGAAAATTCAGATTGTAGGTAGTGTAAAACCATACAAGAAAAAACAGTCATTTATTTGTCATTTGCAGTCATTTATTGTTCAAAGCAAATGTGTTTCAAAAGCTCATATTTTAATACATACGTGGGTAATACATAAATGAACCATAGTTGAAAATTCCTTTTGATTTTATCCCTAGACAAACAAATATGGCAGTTTAAAAATTAAAAAAAAAAAAACAGTTAAACTTTGAATGTTCTTCCATTTGCAACTTTATCAAAAATAACACACAACAGTAACTAAATTGCAATATTAACTAGATAATAGAATTGCTGAATTCAACTGCATTTTTTCCATTTTGGGGGTTTTCTTGGAAAGTGTGTATTTATGTGGTATAACATTATGCATGTTCTCGGTTGTCAAGGGTTCCAAAATAAATTATCATTACAATAATTACTACAAGGAAGTATAGTGATTATTTTTAGTAATAAACAAGCATCAGCAATATATTCTATCAGAAAGTCACTGTAGATACTCTAAATATTTACTCTACTCTTACTCCACACTTTGCCATCTCATTTTAATTTTCTCCTTAGATTTTATTCATTATTATTCCAGAAAATTATTTTCTTTCCTGTAATGAAACTAATTCTTTAACTTGCCCTTTACTCTTTTGATACATCAGTTTCTCTCCTAAAACACTGAACTAATGTTCACTTCTTAACTTAACTCTTCACTTTCTCTGCAGAGCCTGCTCACTTCTCCCTACAGACCTTCCAGCTGGTGATCCAGAGTGCAATTCCCACCTCTGAGGCAATGACTCAGCCCTCCCTCCGGCCCCAGGGCTGGGCAGCATCCTCCTAGCACGACCCAGCTGAGCTAAGAGATGTGATAGGGGCTACACCTCTCTCTGCTCTTCCCCATAACCTCCCATCAAGGGTTCAGCACCTGGATTTGAAGCTGACAGAAACTTCCACATGGAGCCAGAGTGAATCTCTGTAGATATTTTATTATTATTTGACAAAAACCATTACTGATCACTCTAATCTATGAAGAAGTTAAAAATGTTTTTAGGTTTGGTACAGAAGTCTTCTGTCTGCCTTTTAAACAGAACAGTTTAATTAGTATCTAGGGTAAATATAATTTTTGATCCATTCATTTGTTTTGCTTTCTTGAACTTGGCCTAAAATTGCTTTAAAAATTCCTCTTGTTAATGTCATTATTAATTAAAACCAGAGCAAATAACTCCAAATGTATTTACAAGATGGTGTTATAATTAGTAAGCTTCAACAAGATTATGACAGGACTTCAGAAAATATAAGTGGTTAGTGCTGATCAGTGCAGTGCATGTACTGACATTTCCTTTTTATCAGTTAAAAAGCAAAATATACAAACAATTATTTTTTTTCCCTTCTAGCAAAATAAAGTCTCCCAGTAAGTCAATCCTATAACGTTTGCTGCTGAGTCTGATGAGAAAAGAATGGGTTGTCATGAGGTAGTAGCATCACTACATACATACATACTACACTACATACATAAATGAATGAACAGTAGAAGAGTTAGTGAGGCCTGGTCTTAGCCTCTTTAAGTTGCCTATTCTTTCCAGAATTGTCATAAACAATAACTTTAAGGTAGAAAACTACGCTGTAACTCTTGCATATGTGTTCTTTAAATTCTTATATGCATATTCTTGCTGAAGTTCCTGAGAGCAGAAAAAACAAATACAAAATTATTTGCTCATGAAAATATTTATTCAGGATTGAGTGTTTCTTTGTGATGTGATAATTCATATTTGAACAATATCAGATAGGAATTAAGGTTTTAATAGCTTCTGTTTGTTTGTTTGGTATTCCTTCCTAGAAGTGAGCTCTTGGTAAAGTGATACACTGCACTAATAGAGGGCTCCAGTGCAATTAGTAGTTTTTTCAACCAAATAACCCAGGCTGCAACCACATGGAACAGCCTAGGGCTCTGGAAATGTCCCTCACAGAGCACTTGGTCCTCTCTTTCCATGTAAGTTATCCTGACATTTCTGTCATTTTTTGGGAAGTCTCACATGGAATTATAGGTTGGAATTCCTGCCTCTTTCATTCACACTTTTTAACAAGACTGCCTTGCAAAACTGGGGTGAACAGGATTTTGTTAAAGTTTTAAAAAATGGCTCTTTGCATTAATGCATGAGCAAAAATAGTTGCTGATAAACATGTTTTCTTGCTGTTAATTCTTTCCTTTTCTAAAGAGATTGACCTCTCAGTTTGGAAAGTGACTTGATCAACTAGAGAATATGAAATTGAGGAGAGTGAGCTGAAAAATGAGGTGGTCTCCAAGCAGCTGTAAATCAGTAACTAAAGAGTAACTAAAAAATGGGCAAATCAGAGTTTAGTTACTAAAAAAGAAAACTAAAGAGAAACTAAAAAATGGGCAAATCCAAACCCCTATAATTTATTTTCAAGAAACTAAGCTACATTCCGGAAACATTGCATGTAAAAGAAGCAAAATAAAAATCTCACACATCTCTGCATGTAACTGCTTCCGTGGAAAAGAAAATTGAATAAAACATACAGTAGGTTTCACACTTGTTCTTTAGTGCCTCTTTAAGTTCAGCAAGCTAGGTAGAATAGTGTGTTATTAGTGTTTTCCTTGGATGCTTAGAAACAGAAGGTCAAACTAACCTTGTGAGCTATTCCAAGAGTTTATAGCACTCAACCAGAGAAAGCCAGCAGCGAGACCAAATCTTACATCCTCTTTTCAGAATACTTTTGGCTGGCACCTCAGCTAGTCAAACAACTCTGCACTCGTACAGTTTAGTACCTCTTTTGAACAAGGTTCTGAATGACTTTCACTTTCTCTGCTCACCAGAGTGAAGATTAACAAAAAAAGTCTGTTCAATCACAGCTTGTCCTTGTGAATGCCTCCCTAAATGAGTTCCAACAAGGATTAGGCTTCCAAGGCATAAAGGCTGAATCTGTAAAGGAAGCTTGTGGTTCTAGCATAAAGGGGACATGAAATAAATATCCAGAGCTTTATGGGTATGATAACATGATACTTTGCTATCTTGTATCAGTTTTTCACTCCACCTTTTTATATTCAGTTCATAATCTAAGGCAGCCAAATAAAGGTCTCTTGCACTTCCAATAAATTCTGCGAACTGATGATAAAAGTTTCTCTGAGAGGCAACAGTTACAAATATTACAAAAGATACTAGAAATTTAGAGATATCATCCAGAAATAAAATTGCCTTTATACAAATAAACTACCAATTTTCCCACCTATCAATAAAAGATTATAAATTGTAATACAGTGACACTCTGGATTGTCTACAATGATAAAGGCACCATCTGCTGCAAAGTTTTCATTCAACCAAGACTTGCTGTTCATTTAGTGACATTAGGGCATTATATCATCCGTTTTGATATCTCCATCTGTCACTGTGATCTTATCTAATCTCTTTTTACTCTCTAGGTTTTTGAAACTACATAACAGCCACTTGAAACTATTTTAAAATTTAGTAGAATTCCAGACTGTAAAAATCTCTGGTTTTTTTTACTGATTGTCTTTCTCTTCTTCATCATCTCCTGTTGTTCACTACTTAGTGGTTTTCAGTTTCCAAGTAGGTGGCCAATGAGATCTGAGATGTCCTGTTTCCTCAATTTATTCAGTTTAATTTTAGCTGAGAATTATTTCTTCTGCATACTGAAAGTACCTTTTGCTAAACTTTTTGTCACCTAGCACTTTTATCTCCATTCATTCATGAAATCTTTTCCAATCCTTTTATTGACCTTCTACCACCACTAGCTCATCACTATCAGAGGTTTTTTTTCACTCTGACCTCCTTTGACAGCCCAGTCTCCAGTCTCCACCAGTACTTAACAAAGTCACTTTTTCCTATAGTTAATCAGTGCAACTATTTAGCTGCCTATTTATTATAAGTCACCTGGTCAAAGTAACTATAAATTCACCTCTCATAATTATCTTCTGTCCTTGTTTTTCTTAAATTTGTGGAAAACTCAAACTGGGTGATCTTGCTTTGCCTATTCTTAAATGAATTGCCAAATTCCAAGCCCAAATCCCTATTTATCCTTATGACACTGTTCTTTCATGCCATAGAGGTAAGACAAGAGAAAGATTTGAAAAATTAATGGGTTTTCCTCTTTGAAGAAGACCTAAATATCTTCTAAGAAAAAATTGATACAATGTTAAGTAACTTCTCTCTTCCCTTTGTTGTGCCTTCCCTCCCCTCATCACGTATGCTAATCTGGTATCCTCCTAATCCAATCTCAGGCCTCACTGATTATATCCCTCCACCTGATCTCCCTCATGATCATTATTTCTCCTGTTCCTTTTTCTCCTTTGTCCCCAAACAAAAGCATTTATAACATCTTTGATGTTCTTATATTAACAAGCTGTCCCTGTTCAGGTCCTGCTACCAGTTCATCTCTCCTTTATAAGCTTATAAAAAAATTGCATAGAGTATAACTGGCATGGGAAATGGTCCAGACTTTCTGCAGTCTCCTGTCTCCACTGAAACCAGTCTTAGTTATTGCCTTGATTCTAACTAACCACAGACATCAGACTCCTTCATTAGAACCACTTGACTTTTTATCCTGTTCAATTTACTTTTGAATTATTGTCCTTCCTTTCCTTCTGTTTTGTTGTTTGGAATTCTTTAATTGTTGTTTATCCACTATCTCAATCACCAAAAAAAGAGAAAAATATAGTAAGTAACAAGGCAAGGAGACCAGATAAATCATCTTGGTATAGCAAATAAGCATGCAAAACTTGCCCTTGCATACCTAAGATCAGGACTAGTTTTAGGAGAAATAAATAAAGTGGTTTTGACTTAGAATTTGGAACTATTCCACTGCTTCTTCTGGCACCATGATAAGGCGTGATTTAAACTTTACAGTGGTAGTAACGTGCTTTGTCTCACCTAGCAATATTTCTATCATGAATTATTAGACTTTTTGGCCCATCAGAGGCTATTGAAAAGGTAGAAAGTTAGTACACTGAAGAAGTCACAAAGAAACCTTCCAGCTGGTGGTCCCTGTTCTCCATCCTTCTCTGACTGTGCTACATTAATGGCAGAGAAAAAGAAAATTACCTCTTCTTGAACGGTGAGGAGTATAAAATTATATTTTTTTTCTTTTCCTCTATGAACTCCAAAATTGTGTTATAATGGGGCAACATTGATTACTTTCTACGTGATTTAGAGAGGATGCAAGTAGCTCAGGAGGCTTGCTAATATCTCTTAACTTCTTTATGCTATGTAGAATTATGGGGTAAATGGCCTGATTTTTTTCTTTTCCTTTGCAATGTTCATTGATTATCTATTCAAGAACTCAAGTCAAAGAGGTTTGCCTTTTTGGGAAGATGTGTCAGTAATCCCCATACTTGACAGGTTGGGATGGCACAGATATAAGTTACTCCTGATGGTTTTTGTTGAATTTTGCACTGTAGCACCTGCTTTCCACAACTTGAGTATCTTACCTGCCTGTCAGGCTGGGATGAGAATCTCATTTTCAAGCACTTCTGTTCTGTGTGTGAACTCACTGAATGATAACACCCTGATACTCTTGCTTACAGTCATACAAATGGTACAAGTACAGTGCTTTTCATTCTTATTTCTGCTTTCCCCACTCTCAACAATTCCTAAGGTTTCATTTTAAACAGAGAATCTATACACAGTGACATTCAAAAATAGATATAGAAATAAATCATATTTTTGATTAATATAATGTAGTACTAAGCAGGTTTGTGTCCGTGATGCATGTTTTTCTCAGAAAACCTTGTGTTAATTAATGTCGTCACTGGGTGAGGTGCTCAAATGACCTAGAGCACAGCTTCCTAAAAATGTTTTAAGTTCTGGAACTATCTAATAAAAACATTTACTTTCAAGTGATGCAACCGAATTTTTCGTAATGGCACACTTAAGATGATGACATTGAGTTCCAAAAAATCTTTCACTTAAAAACAATCTTTTTTTGTGGTTCATTTGATGGGTTTGCTTTTTGAGGATGCAAGAATCAGTCAGACATCCTAACCTCAACCCTAGTTAACGTTTTTTTCTTCAAGAGGCATCATATTGCTAAAGCCTTGATCATTACGTGTTTTCAGTATGCTACAACCTGAGAAACCAATACCTCATAATTTAAATATCTATATTGGTGAGTGTTGTGTCTTTTGGTTGACACTGATGAACAGTTTTACAGGACAGATAGCCAGGAAGTCTTCTAGCATCTGAGGACCATAGGGCATCTTTCTTGAAGTCTTTTTGTTGCAGTTCAATTGGATATAAAGATCTTGAGTTCCATTATGTATAGTTTCCACTGCATGTTATGTGTGAGATACGATTCTCTCCAGTTCTTTTTACTTGCTCTACAAGTGGTCTTATTTTCATGGTTGCTCAGTTTATACTGAGTTGTATTTTACAGTCTAGACACAAAATCATCAGTTCACCTATGTCAGAGGAACCTGCAGAAGAAACCAGAATCAGAGATCCATTGAGGATTGGAGGGGACTCCTGGAGACAGACACATCTGTCCAAAACAGTCAGCTACAGAAGGTATCCCAAGTCTGACTCCAATTTGATTTTGAATATCTCCGAAGATGGAGAATTTACAGCCTCCCTGGGCAACCTGTTTCAGTGTTTGACCACTATAATGATAAAGAAGGTTTTCTAAACTTTAAAGGGAATTTAGTGTATGTAAATTTGTACCTTTTTCTTCTTTTCCTTTCACCTTCAGCTCCATTTTCTTTACTCCCTTCCATCAGGTAGTTATTCATATTTGTAAGATCCCCCCTTAACCTTCTCTTCTCCAGGATAAACAATGCCAGTTCTCTGTCTTTTCTTATTATAACAGATGTTCTAATCCCTTCATTATCTTCATGTTCCTCTCCTGACTTATTCCAGAATGTTCATTTCTCTCTCATCCTGGGGAGTTCAGAACTCAGCACTTCAGATGTATCTCCATTTAGAGAGGATAGTAATCTCCTCTGGTAACAGACTCTGGATGAGCTGACAGAGCTCTCCCTAGTGCAGACCAAGATGTTGTGACTTTATAATCTGCAAGGACATACTGGTGCCTCATGTTCGATTTCTTGTCCACCAGAATGTGTAGGTCTTTTTCTGGAATGCTTCTGTGCTTCTCCTCAACCCCCAGTCTGACTGGGGGTGTCTGGAGTACAGTCCTCCCTTGGAGCAGGATTTTGCAGTTCCTTTTGTTGAACTTCCCAATGCACCTGCCAGTCCATTTCTCCAGATGGCTGAGATCCCTCTGAACAGCAGCACATCCATCTGGTCTATCAATTGCTTTCCCCAGTTTGTATCACCTGCAGACTTGCTGAGGGTGCACTCTGTCCTATCACCCATGCCATTAATGAAGATATTAAACTGTTTTGACCCCAATTTCAGCCCCTGAGGGATCCCACAATTGTTTGGTTTCCAGCTAGATTTGAGCTTGGCAGTTTTCAGTCCACCTCACTTTCTGCTTTTCCAGTCTCCACTTCCTCAGTTTGTTTGTCTGTAAGGATGCTGAGAGAAATGGTGTTGAAAGCCTTACTAAAACTGAAATAAGCAACAACTTCTGCTTTTCCCTCACTCACCAAGTCAGTAATCTTATTTTAGAAGGCAGAAAATTTTTTGGGACAACTGGATGTGGGAGTGAAAGACACATTAAATATCATCAGTTAAATGGATTTTTGTGCCCTCTTCAAATTATGTGTCAAGCTATTTGTCAATGGTAAGAATGTTTGGCTGAATTCAGCAAAAGAATGCAAATTATTCTATTTTTAATCTGATTTTAATTCTCCATATTGAGCTCTATAATCTTAAAAGCTCCTGCTTTGTCACTGTTGAGAAACTGGCTACTTTAGCCTTCTCCATCAGAGCATTACTAGCATGTAACTCTCTAAGTCTTTAGAGATAGGGAAGAGAGAAATACAGCCTCTGATGCAGTAGCACAGTGTTACAGAGAGATTCAACTGCTTACCCACACCTTTGGTTTCATGTGTTTTAGACAAAACTTTGAGAAAAGCACATTTAGAATGTTTTCCTTCTGTCCACAAAGAGATTTTACAACCCTTCTAAAGAGTGTATGGCTCCAAGAGGCAGGAAATGTGAATTCCTTAATGCTCAAAGGGAAAAATTGGATTCCACTGAAGTCACTGGCTGAAAAAGGCATTTTTAAATTTCTTTTCAAGCTAAAATTTGATCATTTAGAAAAACATTAAAAGGAAAGAATGATTAAACAAATTGAAACAAACAAAATGTTATATCTGAAAAGTTTTGCCCATCTACCTTTTACCTGTCTGCTTCAAATGCAGTGGAGAGCTAAGACTTTTATTTATCAACCCTGACTAATGCTAAGAATCTTGCAAATACTTTTCTGCCCCTTGCTTCCTACCCTCTTCTTTTACAGACTGGAATCCAGGGCCAAAGATATCAAAATATATCAAGCTTTAAAGGAGGACCAAAGGCCAACAGGTTCCAAGAACTGAGTGGAACAGCAATTTGGAGAGTCTCATCCAGTCCTGCTGAAGACTGAGCTGCAAGGAACCTTGCAAGCTAGGCTTTCCCAAAACTAGTGATTTACTATTTAGCCATCTGCTGATGGTGGTTCTAAAAGAATCAATGGGATTACATATGATGATTATAATGATAATTAAAACATCCTGTGCTGTTCATTGTGAATTTTCTTTCAAAAGAGTGGTAGTTTGGCATATTTAGTTTTCTATCAAACTGGCATTTTCTGCAGTATTTACAGGAAGATATTGTCCCAAAATACTGTAAAATGAATCAGAACTACCTACACATTTCTGGTTAGGCTGCTAAGGCACTTTTTTAGGCACTGACTAAAGCTTCTCTGGTATTTGCCACCTTTAAGGGCCTTGGATGTAGACATATCTAATGGATAACAGAACTGAATAGACAACTTCTCCCATCTGTTTGTAATTTAGTTACTTCCCTGAATCCTAGTTCTAAATAGAATTGAGCTTCCAGATAGTAGCTGCTATTCCAATTTCCTGCTTCTGATGACATTAGAAGTTATCTTTACTGGCTTTCCTGGAGAACCATATTCCAATCTTTGAGAAGATACCAATGAAGGTCATTCAGGGTTCAAATGATCTCTAATGTTCAGCTAAATGCCTTCCTTTTTATTCATGTGAGAGATTTATTCTACATGTATGTTATCTTTTTCATCTTCTTTTCCTCCCCTCTAATGTAAGTGGCTCTTTAACAACTTAAAGGTCTCCAGCTCAATTCTTTGAACAAGTGAAAGATATGAAACAGTTTTCTCTCTGAGCAGTGAGGTGCAGGTCTCTCACTTTTCTCTAGCTGGAGAACAGGTCTACTTAATTTGCCTGGTAATTACATCATCAAATACTCTTTAGTCACAATATCATGTCTTCTTTGTAGACAATCCACTGTAGAACTAATTTTAATATAAGTTTCTTGAACTCTTGATCTGTCAGGGATCTTCAATAATCACCCTAAGCACAAAAGAACTGGAACAGCTCTGTGTATGTTGTGTGTATGTTCCTGTGGACAAGGCTACCTGAGGGAATCCCTGGAATGTAGAGCAAAGCAGAGGTTCAGAGTTTCTATATGTACATAGCTACAGAAATAATAATAATAAAAAAATAATTATAGACAGCTAAACAACATTTGTGGAAATGATTTGAAGATTCAGCTGCCACACACATCTATCTAGCCCTTCATATTTTCGTCCATACTGTCCAGTTTTTGATTCACAATATTATTTTTTCCCGTTTTGAGAACTTGACTAATGTTTCTACAGAATTGCTTGTGATTCTTCCAAGTTTATCTTTTTAGTAGTTACATGTCTAAATAATTAAATCTAAACTGGCAGGTGCAAAGTCTGTTTTGGAGATGTAAAGGAGTAGCATAGCTAGGTTTTGTTTTTAATTTCTTTTTCCCATTTCTGTGACAAATTCATAATCTCTAGTAATCTGGTTTTATGAATCAGATCCTTTATCAATTTACTTTAGTAGCATAAGTTTAAAATTGTCAGAAAGAAAGGAAATAAAAGTAATGTAGATCAATATATCTATGACAATACTTTCCTACTGATATATGTGAAAATGATCATTATCAATAAGACTTTTTAACTGATACTTATCAAGTGTAGTATAGTTTATTGAATGACTGATTTTCAAGTCTTTAGCACGTGAGAAAGATACTAGTTCAGGAAAATATTTGAATTATTGTACCTTCTTATTTTATTGATAAAATTGGCCTGACAATAGAACTACATTCCCATTGATTTTTAGGGCTGAAGTACACTTCTTACACAGATATAGTTGCTCTTTGATGTTTGGCACTAAGGCTCCTGGAAAGAACTTGGTGAGCTAAAACTGGAATACCAAACAAAAGATAAAGTTGTACACTGTGCACTTCTGAAATTTCTGTCAAATGTAGTACTTGTATTTCTCTTAGGTTAGGTGATTATGCTTTCTGTTCCTTTCCCTGAAATGCTTGTCTAATAGAGAAATAACATTATGTATATCAAAAGGTTTAAACATGCACTGAGTTTTCTACTTAGACAAAACATTAGTGTTTCTAAAGATCCTTTCTCCCTTTCATTTTTGCTCCTGATTTTGAGTATCTCCATGGCTTTGGGGTGTTTAGGACTTTCTACATCCTAGCAAAGTGAAGCCACATGGAGTAAGAGGGCACGAGTTGCAAAGGCAGAAGCCACTTGCTCAGCAGCCTCCGTATGTTCAAACTCTGCAGTCCACAGACCTGCAAAAATGCAGGAAAATTATTGACATCCTTTCCTGTATGTTGTCTAAGCAGCCAGAGTAAGGAGAACATAGGTGACCTCTCCCACCAGGCTGTGTGTAGGGTAGCACACCTTGTGGCTCTTCCTGAGGGAAGTTCTTAGTTTAACTGTCTGATATCTGCTGTGCCTGCATTTGCTCAAAGCAAAAATGCCTTCTGCAAAGTAGATTTCCCAGCTTTAACCCAGCCTGTGGAAACAAGTCCAAGTTCAGCTGTGTTTCAGACAGGTTTATGGAGAAGATTTTCTCACATATTGTCCCTTCCTTGGGGCGATTGGATTGGATGATGCTACTTACACTTCCAGTATTTATTATAAATGACTAATCCTAAATCTAGCTTCTGTGTTTGTTATCAAAATGGAAGCTTTTGAATTCCAAATATGAAGCTTATTCCTTCTGAGGGAGGCCAACTGCAATGACAATTAGTGTACAAGACTGTTGGTTTGGCACATCTCCATATGCCATTAATTTCCATAACTTTTATCCTAACAGATATATTCTGTATTTTAACATCTTTCAGATGCTAGTCTCTTTCCAAGAATCAAATCCATGTTAAGTAAAATAAATTTATTTTCAGTACTTAAGTTAGATGCTAAAATGATTTTTTTCCCCATCCTTGATATGGGATGGGAAAAGATGTTTGAATTGGTTAAGAGTTCTGGATTGTACATTGTACAACTGAGTTGAAAATATGAGTTTCTTAAACTTCTAGATGGTATTTTAAAAGTAATAAAAGATTTATGAAATGTCTATATAGGACTGTAGCTAATAATTGGAATTCCATCAAGTACTCTTTTTCCTCTTTCAATTGAAATGCATTTAAATGGTTTCCTGGGAAAAGACAGGAAATGTTCATGTAAGACATACCACCTGCTATTTTCATATTTATTGGAAATGTGTGTGCATGGTTTTTTAAATTGCATATGCATGCATTCTCTATCCCAGCTACTTATAGAGGAGAGAAGCCAGTTAAGTTCAATGTGCTCTGAAATAAACTGTGAAACTGACTTTTGTTTAAATAATAAGCATTTCATTGGCTATTCATGATTTATACACACAGGTCCTGATAATGAGTAGATGGAATTAGACTTCCAGCATCTTTTTCTTTATCTTTTTCCTTTTTTTCGTCCTAAAGAAGGTGGCTTTATATCTACAGTTGCTTAGTTTATAAGATAATCAAACTACATGGATATTTCCTGAAGTTTTATTATATAATGTTAAGCAATAAAGGCTGTCCAGTAGTTCTAAAGGGCTCCACTTCCAAGTGTATATTAAAAAACTCTGCTGTGTCAATAAATATACACCTAATATTTACGTGAATAAGACATAAAATATGCCACATATCAAGAAATTCCATCACATATAAGAATAGCAAAGATTAAAAAGATTTCTCCAGGCCATACAGAGCCTCTCCAAGTTTTCTGAGCAGTTAAAACTGTTTTTAATTGTTTTATTGAATTTTAATGCAACTGAAAATGTTTTCTTCAAAATAAATTTAATCCTTCTTGACTGATTGTCGTTTGCCTTAATGCTATGAATTTTTGCAGTACTGTTTTTAGTATTCTGAATCAGTCCAAAACTTCCATTTACTCTTGAAAATCCTTTTGAACCTTCTCCAAAGCAGGAATCCTGTTATTTAGCTAGCTCTATTTGGAGATCTGTCCTTGTTACCAAATTTAATCTCCTTTGTTGCAAATTTTGTAAATTATTGCTTGCACTGTCCTTGGTGAACATAGACAACAGTTGATCATTTTCCTCCATAGAAGGGGAATTATACATACTTAAGGATTGTTATCATATCCCAGTTCAGTCTTTGCTCTTCTAGACTAAACAAGCTCCATTATTTCAACCTTTCCTCATAGGTCATTCTCTGCCCCTCTTGTAACTTTTATTACTCTTTTCTGGACTCTATCCAATTTGTTTACATCTTTTGTAATGACTCAAGCCTGCTCTGTGTCCACTAACAGTACCACATTCTTCCCAAAGTAGTTAAGACCTGGTTTTAAACCAATTAAGACTCAATGGTTTGCTCATCAAGTGACTCAGGTGTAAAACGTTTGTGAGAGAGCTGTCTCTTCCTTATTCAGCCTAGAACAATGCTGGTACAATTTTGTTAACTGAGACACACAAATGAGTATGGTTTGTAACATATGGGAGTGATTAAGCTAATTTAGGAAAAATCCTGACATTTCTGCTGTCATTTCTGAATATCCCTGTCAAACAGATGATGTCTACACAATTTTATTTCTTGGAATTTTCTTTCTGTGAAAAATGATTAATATGGTACTCCTGGTCTACTTGAATACTTAGAATCTGCTGCTTGGCTGGAGATAGAAACAGTCATTGTCCAACTGCTGTAGCAATTATTTTCACTGTAGATCTAGAAAGTTATGCTTTGCTCTTTAAAAATATAAAATTAAAATTCTGCTATAAACATCTAAAAACATTTATCAGTTAGAAATTTTCAGGAAAATCATAGACTTCACAGTCATGCAAAGTTAAAATTTGCCTTTGACCTGATATAAATGAAAAGTAAATTAGGAACTTGATCTGGCATTTGATACCTTTTCAGAAGAATGAAATAATGAAATTAAAGTAGCTTGTGTAGGACTGTCTGAGGTGGCTGGGAAAGTTAAGTGCTGGAAATGTCTGTGCTTTCCTTTTTGATGATGACTTGTTGATAGTTCCTTGTAACAGCTGATAACAGTCAGTTTTTGTCTAGGAGATTCACTTTGGATTGAAAAATTGGTATCACTCACCTCTCTCCCTCTCCTGAACATTCTCTACATCCTAACTCCTCCCCTTCTCTGTTTCCATATCTCACTGTTGCTTTCCCAAACAACTCAGCTACAAACTGCTTGCTCCTCATTTAGCAATATCCTATATACACCCCTTTCATATTCATTTGAAGTCTATTTCTGAAATAGCAATACAGGTTCAGATCCACACAAGCACAAAATAGACATAGCAGACCACTAGGAATAGCTACAAAATTACAGCAAAATTTACATAATATTCTTCACACCTTACAGCCAGCAGACTGGCCTGATCAGGTTCAGTGGTCAGTGCAAACTGCAGCCAGGAGTTGGGAACAGGGACAGGAGGGATTAATGATTAGCAGAACAAATATACATCATAGAAAAAGAAGGAAAGAAAGAAAACTGGAGATTGAAATTAATTGTTTTATATTTAATAATTCTGATTAACATCTTGCTTAATATTTCTGGCTTTTTTCATTTTACTGATGCCTAAAACATTACCATTACTTTTTTTATATAGATGCAAGTATTTAGCCTTCAGTTTCCCCTAGGAATAAATATATATAAGCTATGGGACAAGATTTTTTTTTCTTCTCTTCTTAAGCAATCACTTGAGAATTAGAAAGCATGGTTAGGGCAGGGGAGGGATCAAAGGGATTTTATAACATTCTAGGTTTGCAAATATTTGAAAAAGGCTGGTTTTCCCCCTAGTCTTCAGAGCTCAGCTTTTGACCCTGCGAGGCTGGTAGATTCCACTGGAGGCTAGATTTAGTGTTTTACGTCATCATTCCTAGCTCTCCTTATGTTCATACTTGTTTGTGCCAGGTTTAATATGCAATGTGGGTCAAATTCAACTCAGTACAATTACTTTGGTAGCCTGTCCTTGAAAAAAAAAAGCTTTTCTTTTTTTCTTTAGTAATAGTACCTAACTGTGATACTGTACTTCATTAGTCTGGTGATTTTTTGATTTTTTTTAATCTGTGTGTCTGCAAAAATGGTACAGCATGGCCAGCTACTTAACAGGTTACACAACATCTTTTGTCTGTGTTCAGTATAACACTGGAATCAGCTTGAGGCTGACAGCTGAATTTAGCTTTCTAAAGCATGATAACTGTCTGTGCTTCCAGTGCTGTGGAGATGTAGTCACTGTCAATGAAATCTTAATCTTGGTCCGAATCCTACCCCTAATATTATCCTCATTTTGAAGGATTTTCTCTGCTTTTGATGAGACTTTAACTTGAAAGTCATTCTTAAGCTGATGAATCTTTTCTCTAGGAAAAAATATATATTAAACTGATGAAGAGAAAGTTTTGGGATTTCCCTTTGTTTACACTGGGGATACAGAGGTTATATACCCAGCCAAAACTTTCACTTCCCTGAGACACACAAAATTAGAATAGGAAATTCCTCTTCTGCCAAGTTCTTAGAGCATTTTTGCATTTCCCTGCTTGTTCAAAACTCTAAAGGTAACCTCAACTATGGAGGAAAAGTCCAAAAACACTATCTCAGCATCCACCTTCATGAATAGTGGTAAGTTTCACAATTTCAGTGGAATTTATCTGTTCATGATACTTGTTTTTTACAGTGTCATCTAAATACTTGCAGTGGTTGGTTTTGTTGGTTCTATTCTTCCACAAAACACAGCCTCCTTTCCTTGTCCACGATCTCTTGCTCCTTGGAATGGTGTATGGTAAATTCTTACACATGAAGAGCTAACAGGTGACCTGAATCAGAGGGAATAGATTTGGAGACCCTGTGTGCAAAACCAAAAAGCAACAAAGGGATCTAAAAGCAAAAAAAAAACCATTTTACCTAAAACTATTTCCTTCAGGTCCTGTGGGAGGAAAAAAATAAAAAGGCTGTATAGATTTCATACAGTTCAACTCTTCTGTCAGCTCATAACTCTGTGCTGTCTTATTACTTGAAATAAAGCACCAGGTTTTGCTCAAATATGTCACTCAGGAAAGAATTAAATGAAGTATATGTAGGGATGTATTCAAATGTAGTCAGGAGCTTAATAATCAGACAGATTTTTTCCATTACTCTTAATCAGGAGGTAGTGATGTGGGCCAGTGATACAACCAGGCAAGATCACACGTCTTGTAAGCAAGTTTTAGTCATGCTCTAAAACTTAAAATAATCCTGAATACTCTCCATTTTTAGGCATGAGAATGAAAAAACCCTCAACCTTTTCAGTATGGTCTGTCCATTCCATTCTTCATTCCTCGGAGGTTTGGAAAGAGAGACCTACCACCTGCCTGCCAGACAACATGTCAAGAGATCTTTATCCCTTTTTTTGACTGCTTGCCAGAAACTGGGTTAAGAAAAAAAAACCAAACAAAAGTAGGCTGAAGATGGGAATGTGCCAGTCTTGGGAGCTTTGCCCTGCCAGGAATGTGCTGAGGGATGGAAGGCGCTCCCCTGTGCTGAGCCCTGCACGTTGCCACCACAGGGCTCAGTGCCTGTACATTAAATAGGTTTTGCCTATGTATCTCCTTTCTCACAAGCTTATCATCTGCAATGTTTTCCATCCATAAATAGATGACAGCTGTGTACATGACCCAGTCAGCTTTAAAAGAAGCAGGCACTCTATGTACTCGTTTACTTGATGGGAGTAACATTTAGGTTAAGAACAGTGAGTCCTTTGGTAGTACTACCAGCAGTCCACAAGATGTCATACTATGACAAAAATGGTAATTTCTTGTACCTGGAAAGTACTGCAATACTAACCTTCCAGAGACAGCACAGTCTGTTCAGGCAACCTCAGCTCAAGGCATTCAGACAAGCACACAGCCACCCCTGAGCAAGAATATTCTGAGGTCTATTGTAATCTCTTGCCAAGCACTGAGGTGCCAACTTGATTTCATCCCTAAATTATTAAAAGTACATGAGAAAAAATGCACCCTCAAGGTCTAACTTATAGCTCTACACAAGTTGCAGACTCAATGGAAGGAAAAGAAATTTTACCAGGTTATCCAAGTAGAAGCTTAGTCCTGTTTTCTGTTTTGAGTACACGATATGGTTAACAGGAATGGATCATAAATTTACCAAAACCAAGAAAGTTTATAGATACTCTCAAACCTCTGGCTTTATGCAATGAGTACTTCTTTGAATACATCTAGAAGTTGTTGTTCTTTTAAATAAAAATCATTTACTTTGCTGCACAGTTTACTCTTCAGAGCATAATTAACTTAATTCATCTTTAAAAAGATTATAATGTTTTTTCCTTTAGTTTTGTTTGTGTCCTATATTGAGGTTTTTCTGCTCTTCATACATTTATAGGCTTTAAACGAATTTTTAAGAGTTTTGTTTCTCATTTGCAATAAGACATCTCTACACTCAGAATATAAATACTGTGTGGAATCACCCTTTCGCCAATGTTCATGAAGAGACAAGGAAAATTTTAAAGTGGCACTGTGATCACTTCAGAGAAGTTGCAAAGGAAGCATTTTATGTTGGTTAAATAGCAGGTCTAAATGGACTTGTGAAAAGGATTAAAAACCCAGAAAAAGAAAAAGGCAGGATCTTGGAGTCCATACATACCAGTTTTGGTGAAAACGTCGGTAAATGGTAGCTATAGTGTCAAATGAAGAAAAAATAACTTTCCTGATGCATATTTTGATGCTTGGCTGTAAACTAGCATATCTTAAAACTTCTAGTAAACAGTGAATGATTTGTAACATTCTGTTGGTTCTTGGGGTTCCATTTAGTGATTTCTTAAGATTTAGAAGGTAGAACATGGTGAAAAAATGTAAGGAGATAAGCTGAAGAAAGTCTGGATGCTCTTTTGAGATAAGATATTTTATAGGCTTATTAAGAAAAAGTATTTTCTTTTTTCCTTTACTGAGAAATATTGAATTCAGTTGAGTTTGAACAAAACTAGATACCAAAAAAGCCTCCAAAGTGAATCAGCAAAAATTCATTCTCCTCCTTTCTACTGAAAACATCTTTCACTGAGAATTTCCTTCTGTAATAAAACTTGCAATTATACCATCTTTGTTAAGAGTACAAGAAGCACCAGTCTGTTTGGCAATAGGCTGGAACAGAGCTGTGAAAACATCTGGGTTTCAGCATTCTCTAGAAAAAAAATCAGACATAGTTAACTGAAGATATTTTCACTTTGGATCACCTGCAGTAATCATTGTAACATTTGTGTTTTTTTTAAAAAAACCAAATATTTGCAATAACAATATATATATATTATAAAAATTATATTTATCTTTCCCCAATCTAAACCAAAGGATTCCTTATCATTCTTCAGAATTTTTTACCAAGCTATGGGTGATTTTCAAGACCATTACCACTTTTTTCCCCAAATTGTGATCTGAAGCACTGCATTAGGAGTGTATTCGTACTCAGTGGGGCAAGACTTTTAGCCAGTCTTTATTAGGGTGACTTAGTCATGAACTGTAATGGGCTTACCATGCATCTCAGCTTCCCTGAAGATTTTAAGTGTTGAAGTTTTTGAACCATTGATGATCTAGGAAAAAGGTAGAGGCATTCTTTTAAACACACTGTTTATTCAGTGAATTTTGGGACACCAACCCCTGGTCTTTGAGTAATGAGAAAAGGAGCTTGTTCGGTCTCCCTGTGTGTTGCAATTATTGTGTGTTTCCCCTTATGCCCATGCTCAGATGAGCTGGCTGGCTAAGAAATATTAACTTCTCCTAAATCTTAGTTTCATTAAATTTTTAAGCTGCTATTGCCAAAACTTCAGTCTGTGATGAGGATGGACTAGTTAGGACAGAGAACATTAGATTCTTGATAATAACATGGTTTAGGAGTCAGCTGATAAGGCAGAGAAAGCTGGCAGCACTGAAATATAAGTATTGATTGCAAGTAAAAGTATTATTAAACAGAATCCTCAAGGAGTTTAACTCTGCTATTTTCAGTTAATGAGTGTGCCAGGGAATTTGTTGAGGATGCAGGGCTAGGAGGTGTGATCAATATAAAGGACATTTGAGATCTCAAAGATAACTAATATTTAGATAATCTTGAAGCCTCAAGGAATAAGATTGGAATAAAAGTGATTCATAAAATGTAATATTTAAGCTGAAAAGTTACTAAGAACAGATGTAAAGTAGCACATTTTGGTTTTCAACAGCTGGAGAGAAGGGCATGAAGTAGTGATTCAGTTATCTTGTGAGCATGAGTCATTCATAGTGCCAGAAGATGGTAAATTTAATTCTTATTTACCTCAGCAGAGGTAGGCACATGCAGGATCATTGTAGAAAGGACATAAGTTCTCCTCAATTTCTTTGCAAGATTATGGCCAGTGACATTCAAGAAAGATGAACTTGGCTTGGGATAAATGTGAGAAAGGGCTATTGGTATAAAGTAGGAAAGAGGTCTGAATTTTTTTGTTTGTCTGTATCCTTATCAAATTTAATTCTTCTTAACACTCTCTAAAAATACGTTTGTGGCAGAAGGTGCAAGAGGCACAGGAAGAAGTGTATGAAAACTTATCAGAATTACTTCAGCCTGAAAACTACACAACACTATAGAGTTATCACAGCAGTGAGGTTCCAAAACTACCCTCTAATAAATATAATGAGAGAGATGCAATGTTTTGTAAGAATAGGACATAGTGAGCAATATGGTCATAGGGAATAAGCAGCAAGTGCATCTGAAAATCTCAAAGGGACCTTGGTTGTTCAGACCAGTGGTTTTAACAAAGGTAGACATACTGTCCAACATTCTTTTGGATTATGCACACATGCTCCAGCTTCTCCAAATTAATACTTTTAAGTACTTAGTTTAGAGTTTTTCAGCATTTCAGACTCTGCAAGAAGTTTCCTGTGCAGAACACTAAACAAAACATTAATTGCAGCAAGCTTTCCTTCTATCCAAATAGCCAAAGTAGGCATTGGGAAGAGACTGACTTCAGTGGAAAAATGGCATTCTTCCAAGTCACAAGGAAATAAAATATATGATTCATAATTTGTACATGTACAATGACCAGAATTACAAGAGCAAGGGCTACAATTCATTTCACTGACATATATAAATTCCCAAGATTTTATTTTTCTGCTTTTCAGACTTCCAGGTTCCATATATGTATCCAAGTGCTTGTCAGCCTGCAAGAAATAAATTCTTTGACATCCTGTGCACTTAGTCAGACAGAACACCTCTAAAATAGTAGAGATGTTAATTGTGTGACCTGGTCACTTTAAAAATATTTCAGAATTTACTGGCAAATGTCTTAAACTCAAGTTTCCAACCTGCTTGGCTGAAAACTATTTTAGTTTGCTTGATGTTTTTAGATAGAAATAGCAATATCCTTGTGTGAGGGCAGAAGATCATGATTCAGATGTCTGGCCTCAATATTGGACATACTTGATTAAAACTCCAATTTATAGCCTCTCAAGTGACAATCTGAAGAATCACTTAAGATCTTCCAGTAATTCCTGCTGTTAGGGCTATTCCATGATGTATTCTTGGGAGTTTTATACAGAGATTTTTGTAAAAGTTTAATAAAGCCTGGAACAGAGTTAGTAGCAGCACCTGGAAGAACTCAGCTGTCTTGTCTGATGAACAGGGATTTCCCATGGATTAGTTTGCCATCATCCAACAGATGCAGAACTGTGAGCTGCTGTGTTCTGTGGGGGTCTTTATCAGAAAGCTGTAGGCTGAGGTGGGAAAAAAGTCCTACTCACTAGACAGAAAATTTTGCCCTTTGTTTCTTTCAGAAATTGATAAAAGACCCCTAAGCCCAACAAAACCACATAAAGCAAACAAATATAAGAAATTTTTAGAGCTTTAAATTAAGTTGAACTTGTTTATTTGATTAAGTATTTTGACTCTCTAAATTTTGTCATAGTCTATCCCAAATATGCTTAGAATCTATTAAAGAGACCTTTGAGGAAGCAGTAAATTTGTTTTAACTGAGTTGGCTTCCTCAGACTGATGCATATTCCAAATGCAAGTAGATAATTTAACGGGTCTTTTCTGCATTTGTATTCAGCACTGTTTTATCACTCACATATGATCTCACATAAGTGAGATTTCAAAGGCTGTTGATGCAATTAATTCAATATTTAAACAGATGAAAGGAGGAGATTCTATTTCTTTTTTTCTTGTGTAAAATCACATTATGAATCATTCTTTTGTTATCATATTTTACTTAATGTTAAAAAAAGTGCCCAACAAAAAACTCTTTTCTGAAAGAAAGGTACTGTATCAGAAAATTACCTAATATTCTTTGATACTGGATCATTAAGACAATGTATTTTCCCTTACTCACATTAATTTAAAAATATGTTGGATATTAATTCTGTCTTTTACAATCTCTCTTAACAATGCAGAAACCTTCCAAACTGTAATTTATATACACCACGCCTCATGTCATTTTTGTGATGGAAAATGTCAAAGCCAGGTTGCTTTACATCATATATATAGGAAGAAATCTTTAAATAATGTTTATTTGACTAGATTTTATGTTTGTGATTTAAAGACTTGCTTAGAACAACTGACAATCAAATAAAAAATTATTCTTCATTAGTGAAAGCAGTGCTGTTAGCAAGCAAGGTATTTTATATTTTTCTGTTTCCTGACTCAACAGCTGTGGTGTCCTGTCTTGTGGTGATACAGCCTTGAGGGATTGTCCTCCAGTCCATTCAACAGTTATTTATTTTATTGCCAAAGTATGATGTCATTATTATTTTTATGGATCAGAAACAGAAATAAGTGAGTACTTTAACCTGCCTACAGGCGAAAAAACACCTCTGGAATATTTCATTCCAATGTGTCATTCCTTCTCCCTAATTATTTTACTCTTTACTCCCTGCCAGTCTCTGAATGATGATTAATTGGAAGAATTAGCCTCTGCCAATTTTCTTTTTTTTTTGCAAAGAGAATAAATGAGCAGGAACTTCAGTATTTATAGAGGAGTCTCTAACCATAAGGCTGTTGGAAGGAAGGCTTTTGAAGAAAACTCCATCTCTAGAAATGTGATGGTGAATATTAGAAAACCACAGCGTTTAAAGGAACCTCCCATTTTAAAAATAAAAGGGATTTCATATTACTTATGATTTCTTCAAAGAACTTACAATAACAGGAAGGTGGACATATAAGCTGTGGAATTCTTACTGGAGTTAGAAATGTGAATGAAATGCAAGTAAAAATTTTGGAGCAGATAATCTTCTTCCAAACTGCTGGAAAAGGCCCCATAAAATAAACACTATGGAAGTGCGGGCAATGGTGTATTATTTTATTATAAAAAGTGTTCTTTTTATAAGAATTTCTGGACTAACATCCTGTTTTCTATAATATTTATTCTTTATTAATTCTGTATATTGTGTCTTGGAGACATTGACTGAGAACACCTATCTTGTTTGTGTGTTTAAACAAAGGTTATGACTTTATTTGGGTCTAAAATGGCATCATATGGAGCTGAAAAACAGTACTTGAACATGACCACATTTGTGAGTGGTTCTCTCCTGCCAGTGTTTCAGTCCCAAGGGGGTGAAGTGGCCCAAGTACCAACACAATGCTACTTTCAGTGCGAGGGAACTCCTTCTACGAGTGGAGCTGTCAGCCACAATCTTGCATTTTGGGTACCTGCTGGAAAGTTTCACCTCCTGTGTGCTCACTGGCACAAAGCTCTGCAGAAAGGCATGGCTGAAAACTTTCTGCTACAGCATGAGTGGGTCAGAAAAGCCTGTGCAGACGTTCCTGTGGCCAGCAACTCTTGCCAGGCGTGCATCAGTTTTCCCTCGAATGCAATAACTCTCCCGGCGCACGTACAGGTAACGTTAACCACCTGGTGAGCAATTTCAAAGAGCCTGTTGGTTCCCTCTCCATGTCTTTCCCCCACTCCCCAATACTACACTGAAGACCCTTTGACTTTTGTAATAACCTTCTAAACTGTTTTAAATATTGTGCTGCTGTTCCCTCCATCTGTTCCTTGCTGACTGTTGTCTGACCCCCTCTGTTCACCATATTGGCAATGGTGAAACTGATGTCAAAAATGGCAAAAACATGTTACCTTATTCTCCTGCAGAGCTGTTTATCTTTCCCTTGTTTATCATTCTTTAAATTAGAATTTGAAATCCTTGCTCCATATGCAGCCAAATCTATCACTGGTCCTACTAATAAGGGGAAAAAAAAGTAATAAGGGTGATATTTCAGTAAACATGGATTGTGGTAGTGCTTTCCAAACCTGTTTTGGAGTCTATTCAGAAAAAGGGTTTAATTTTCCCAAGGGTTGATATCACAGTAGTCCAGAAGTATAATGCACAAATAACATAAATAAAACATGAAATTTCAAAGGCATATAAATACTATCAACTCTTGCTTTTGTGGAATAAGATTACAGAAGGCATGATCAAAATCCCCTGAAACAATAGTAACATGGGTAGAGAATTGTTCTGACTAGTCTTGGGTTTTAATAGGAAAAAGATGCAAATAAAGCATTTTGCTTTGGATAAGCTTTAGGTTAACATTTCTGCCAGTTTCAGATTAAATCAGACAAGATTCTGATTTGGCTTTGGCTGAGACAAAAATATTCTGAGCTCTTTTCAGGAGATTTTGGCAATCTTGCATAGCCAAAATGAAAAAGAGATTATTACTTACCTTCCAAAATTCTTAAATATCATCATTCCTGGGGAATCAAGTTTAAAAGAAAAAGCATTTTTATGATTTTACAATGGATTTCAACCAATAGAAAGAGAGGAAACCCACAATAATGATTTCTATAAATGCAAAAATCAAAGAAAGAAAATATGCTTAAATAATAAACAAGTTTCTTTCCAGGAAAGCTTTTCAGAATACTATATTAAAATATGACTCTTGATGTTAAAAGTGGCTTACAGAGAATGAATGATGAGATGACATACCCTGTTATTCTTAAAATTGTTTTAAAAAATAACAAATTTGAAAAGCATGAAAAATAAGCAAATGAAAAAAGTTGATTTTTTTTTCTTAGAAGAGGTTCTAAAGAACTCACAGATTTCTGCCACTCAGAATAACAGAAATAACTGTTGGCTTGTTGGGGCTTCAGCAGGAATTTCACTTTGGCATGGCTTATTTGTCTGGTTTCAATTATCTGTTTGTGTCTTTCACCTACCATGATTGAATACACTTCTAAGTGTGTAAGGTGGGATTGCCAGTTAGGAAGTGAGTATGATTTTAATTCTAGGTATCAAAAAATCCAGCACTTCTCATCACTCTTTCCTAAACCATTGGACAGCTTCCTGGAAATCTTGGTGCTGTTAATTCTCAGTGGCCTTAAGGAGAATCAGTGGCTATTTAATCATTCTTTCTTCATTAGGAACTGTAATTTTTTTCCTCTCTTGCTGAATTTCCACCAGCATCAAGAGTTTTCCTTCACTCAGTTGTTCCAATCTAAGCAAGTTCTTGCTTCCCATGACACTCGAGTTTCAACTGTTCCCTAAGATCAACAATCAGTTGCTGATTGCTATAGTTTTCACTGTCAGGGTGGGATTATTTCCCTTTTACCACCAGCTTTTGACCTGTAAAATAGTAATAATAAGAGGTATTCCTCAGGCACATACCCAAAGGAAATGCAAAAAGGATTTGCCTGCCAAGGATCTTTTGCTCTTATCAGGCAGACAACAGATTTTCAGAAACAGAGGTAAACCCACCAGTAAATATAGGAAAATAATTATAAATTAGATAATAATGGCTTCATCTAGTTAATAATCACTTAACCTGATGAAAGCATTGTATTTCAAAAAAAAATCTAGAAATATGAGGAATGCTCAACTTTTTGTCAATTCCTAGAAAAAGCATGTTGGAATAAAACATTCTTGGGCAGCTAGGAAATAAAAAAATGAACTTGTCAGGAACTAGCTAGATTACACTAATGTACCTCTCCTCCAAACCCAACAGGCCTTTTGCATAAAGGAGAAGCAATTAAAACAATACTAAACCATGACAAACCTTTTGATACAGTTGCTGAACACACTGTTGTAAGCACTGGAAATCTGATGAAAATAGACCTGATATCTCTTATACAAGTGCATAAATTGAGAGGAGAGCACATACTTTTAAAAATACCCATTGGATTTGACTCTGGAATAATTTCTTTTATTATTGGTGCATACTTTCCATTTTTGACTTGGAGATGGAATTGGGAGTAATTACCCAACATGCAGTTATAATTGCATTAGAAAATCAAACTCCCATTAAGAGTAAAGTAACATTTGGGTAACCATTTCTGGAGTGAATTTTATTTTTTTTTATTCAAGCTGCAAATCTAACTAGGAAAATGTAGAGAAGCATGCCCTAGTAACAGCAATCAATGGTGCATATAAAGGTTTCTGGCTGTATTCAGAGGCATGCAGTTTAAGAAAGGCGTGGATCATTGAAAGGATGTTGAGTTGAGTAGCAATGAGAATAATCTCAGCCTGGAAATGGTCATATGTAAGGACCAGTTGTAGAAATTAGACTGAGGGGAGATCTGATGATAACCTTAGAAACTTTAAAGGTTGCTAACCAAGAGAGAGAAACAAAATCTTCTCCACAGATGCTGTGAGATGGAGAGCGGTCTAGAGTTTAAATTGCTCTGAGGAATGTGAAGGTCAGCAGGAAGAAAACACTTTTCCATCTCAGAGGAATATGTACTCCAAACCAGTGATGTTCTATCCAGAAACCTGATGGTCTACTTAGGAACAGATCAACAGATACTTGCCAGAAGTGCAATGAATAAAACTGATCTTGCTTGCAGTGGATGAAAGTGCTCTTTAAAGTCCCTCCACTTTTGTCTCCATCATTCTCCTAAATGATTGACATAATCTAGCCTACCCATATAACTGTAGCATTTTTAAATTGGGGTAGTCTTCATCTGGAATGGAAGGAGTTTGTTTTTTTGTCCCTACCTAGCCCAACAGTCCACTGGTACCACTGAGACGCACGCAGTAGTTTGATATTGTTGATAAATATGGTCAGCTCTCCCTCTAGTGGCATCACTCATCTCGGATTTATTTAGAGGGAGGAGGTTTTTCTCCTCAGGCCAGTGAAGCCTGATACCTACAGGCAGGGGGAACCCAGGGACAGATGTGCTGTAACCCCATAACTGGTTTAGCCTTTCCCACCAAAGTTCATGCTGTCCCTTTTACCACTGCTGTGATCCCACTTAGAGACTCATCTGTGACTCCTGGTTGAGGCAGGCATTGTAAAAGGAGGAGCTTTATGGGAAGGGTTTCCTAAGTCCAAGTTCCCATTAGCCCTGGTAAAAAAAATAGGATCTCACATTTTCTACCCCAGTCTTTTTAATTTTAAATACATGATGTATCTAAATCTTCAGCAGATTTATAAGGAGTAGGCACAGATTTTGAAGGAGAGGCAGACTGGCTTTTTGAAAGTCAAGCCACAAAATGGATTGTCAAAGTCAAGGGAAATTGCAGGTCATTTACAGATCCTGAAATTAGTTTTCAAGATAATTAATATTAAATATCTTCCCCTAGATATTAGTGATTAAAATGTTTTGACAAGCTACTCCGTTCAGCTTTCAACCCACATTTGCAGCGGCAACCCCCAGTGCTTTGCCAGCTTTCAGGAATTGTGTTCAGGAGATGGGTTTTGATCAGGGTGAATGTGTTAGGCAAGGCACTTCTCATGTTTGACTTGGGGAACTGGTTCAGCATTTGCCTTGTGGTTTCCTTGGTAGTTTTATTCAATTTCGTACAGATTGGAGGGGGGAAAAC